>JAPYZL010213719.1:0-22122 GCA_030522825.1 Platygaster orseoliae | reverse complement strand
GGTACGGGTCACCCCAAAAGTGCAGGAGCCAGTCTCCGTCGTTACAATGAAACTGCTTTGTTTCAAGTAAGCAAGGGATGAGATGAAACAAAATAAAAACGGTATATACAAATTGCAATATATTTTTTATAGCATGTGCAGAACATACTCGAGTCTTGGATCCAGCACATAGAAAACTCGTCCATCATACTGTACAGAGCCGTTGGCCCTTTCAATCGCTCAGTATTGTTTGGTGGTAAAAATCCTGCCTTGGACAAGAATGATTCACGATTGAGAGCTTTGCCATTTCCAACTCGGCGTGCTACATACAGCGAAATCAATCGTATTCACGATATTCTGAGCAGCATAGAAATACACGGTTAATTTTGACATTCACACAGGGTGTCTAGCCTCCGGGAAATCCTGGAATTCTACTTGAATTTTTTTAAATGTTCGGGAATTTTTCCTGGCTTAATTAATGCGTATTTAAAACTTATAATTTACACGCAAAAAGTAGATGGAAGATTGTTCGGCAAATACAAAATGGCCGAAAAAGCGTTCCTAAAGTTTCCGTTACAGTGTTTTCCATTATCAAATTAAATTTCGTTAGATCAAATTCTAGAAATCGAAGAAGTAATCCACAAAAGAACTAGAAAATCGTACAAAATGTGATAAGTGTAGAGAAATGCAAAATAGTAAAAATGTATTAAAAAAGTAGAGGATTAGACCGAACGTTATGAATGTTGATAAATATGGGAAAAAGTGTAAATACCAGATATCATTTAAACACTCAGATCAGTTTTATGAAATTTTGAATACAAAAGCATTGAATTCTAGAAATCTATACAGTAATTTATTTAAATACTAGAAAGTTCTCTCATTGATGTATAAGCAGTTTTGATCCACAGAAGAACAAAAAAAGTTTGATAAATATGAAAAAATACGAAAAATATCAGAAATTTATAAACACCTGAAATCTATGTTAATAAAGGTTTTTTTGAATATCCATAAATTACTGAAAATCTATATAACTTGAAATCCTAGTGTATCTGATTCTAATAATCTATATAGAAATCCACGAAAATATTAGAAAATTTTTTGAATCGTATACATACTGAAATAATACAATAATACTAAAAGTAATAGAAATCTTTGAAATTTTGAATACGAAAGCATTAAATTCTAGATATCTATACAGTAATTCATTATCATACCAGAAAGTTCTATAAATTGTTGTAAAAACAATTTTTTTTACATACTTTCATGTATGTATATAAAATATAACTTATTTCGAATTCGAGAGTATCAAATTCCAGAAATATAAATAGCGATCTACAGATGAACAAAAAAATTTGATAAATACGAAAAATACCAGAAATTTAATAACACTATAAGTCCATGTTTGTAAAGCTTTCTTGAAAATCCATAAATTACTACAAATCTATACAGAAATCCACGAAAATATCAGAAAATCCTTTGAATGGTATACATACTGAAATAATACAATAATACTGAAAGTAATAGAAATCTATGAAATTTTGAATACGAAAGCATTGGATTCTAGAAATCTATACAGTAATTCATTATAATACTAGGAAGTTCTCCAAATTGATGTATCAGCAGTTTTTAATAAAATCCTTTCATGTATATTAAATATAATTTAGTTTGAATTCGAAAGTAAAAAATTCCAGAAATCTTGATAACAATCCACAGATGAACAAAACAATTTGATGAATACGAAAAAATATGAAAAATACCAGAAATTTATAAACACCGAAAATCTATGTTGATAAAGCTTTCTTGAAAATCCATAAATTACTGAAAATCTATATAACTTGAAATCCTATAGTATCTGATTCTACAAGTCTATAGAGAAATCCACGAAAATATTAGAAAATCCTTTGAATCGTACACATACTGAAATAATACCAAAATTCATATTGAAAGTAATAGAAATCTATTGAGTTTTGAATACTAAAGCATTGAATTCTAGATTGCTGTACAATAATTCATTATAATACCAGAAAGTTCTCCAAATTGATAAATAAACTGTTTCTTTTTTTTAAATCCTTTCATATATATAAAATATAATTTACTTTGAACTCGAGAGTAACGAGTTCCTGAAATGTAAATAGTGATCCACAGATAAACAAAAAAGTTGATAAATACGAAAAAATACGAAAAATACCAGAAATTTGTAAACACTCAAAATCTATGTTGATAAAGCTTCTTTGAAAATTTATAAATGACTGAAAATCTAGGTAACTTGAAATCCTAGAGCATCTGATTCTGAAAATCTATACAAAAATTCGTGAAAATATCAGAAAATGTTTTGAATCGTATAAATACTGAAATAATACTAAAAATACTTTAAGTAATAGAAATCTATACATAAATTCATTTAAATACCAGAAAGTTTTCCAATTTGATTTATACACTTTTTTTTAAAATCCTTTCATCTATATGAAATATAATTTACTTTGAATTCGAGAATATTGAATTCCAGAAATCTTAATAGCGATCCACAGATGAACAAAAAATTTCGATAAATACGAAAAAATACGAAAAATACTAGAAATTAATAAACACTCAAAATCTATGTTGATGAAGCTTGTTTGAAAATCCATAAATTTCTGAAAATATAGACAACTTGATATCCTAAAGCATTTGATTCTGAAAATCTATATTGAAATCCACGAAAATATCAGAAAATCCTCTGAATCGTATAAATATTGAAACAATACAAAGAATTCTAAAAGTGCTATAAATCTATGAATCTTTCAAGTTAGGAGCATCAAATTCTGAAAATCTACAGTCATCCAAAATAATATCAGAAATCTATAAAAATCCTACAAATTGCTACAAAGATTTATAAATACTGAAAAATAACAAAGACTGATAATAATAGAAATTGATGAAACACTGAAGTTCTAGGTAGAGATTATTTTCTGAAAAATCTGTAAAAATATCGAAAATCCCTTAAACTTCAGCTTCAAGAGCATAAAATTCTAGAAATCTTCACAATTTATAAAAATACTAAAAACACTCGCAATCCACACAGAGATTATTTCCTGAAAAAAATTATCAAATTATATAATAAAATAATAGACTACCAACGAAAAATAAAAAATTTCATATTCAAAAAGTATCCATAAATTATTACGTTACAATTATGTTTTTTTTCTTTATAGAATATTCAGTACAAATAATGTGAGAAAATCACCTGGGAAATTTCCGGGAATTCTATTTCTGGAAATAACTAGACACATTGTCACAGTATATAAGATAAATGCTTCTAATTTTCGTGTATTTGATTTTTGTGGTGTGCAGGTTTAGCCGAGAATTTCCCAGACAGTTTACCGATCTCTCCAAGGCAGCCACCTCGAAAGAAAAAAACTAAAGGTGTCGATGATGATGAAGATCTTCTAAAGAATGGATTGTCAACTTCGGAGATAACAGTGACAGATTCACCTACATTGGTGGAGAGTAATGAAAAAGGAAAAGTCGATTCACGGGCACGGCCACAGAAAAAAAGACATTCTCGCTCTAATATTGACAGAGCGAAACCGCGAAAAAGCCCGTGTCGCCTAATGCCTGGTTAGAGGATGTTATTTATAGTTATCATGAGCGATGTGATGCTATTTTAGTGGAAATTTATGTTCTTACTCAGAGGCGTATCCAGAAAAAACTTTTGGAAAGAATTTAAAAAAAAAACATATTTTTTCTTCGAATAATATGGATTTTACGTTTTTTTCGTCGAGACTTTTTCGAATTAAAAGTTTGAGGATTGTATATATTCGATTTTGGTTTTTTATTATTTTCAAATCCTGTAATTTTTCTTTCTCTTTTTTTTAGTTTAACGTTAATTTTGTGCAACTTTTGGTCCTTGTTTCTTATGAAAAATTTTTTTTTCAATAAAATGTTAATTAACTACTTGTTTATATTTTATAGTAGGTAATTTAACTATTGATTTCTACTCTTTTTGACTGTTACAGATATTGCTTCTATGTTGGCCGAATCATCATCAGAATCCGAAATTGAAGAGAACGGTGATGAAAATGTTGGATACAATTATTTATTAACGGATGAGTTCTCCACGATCGATTTGAAAGATCGCTTACAAGAATATGAAGATACCGTTCCACAATCTATGAAGAATAAAAAGTTCCGTAAAAAAAAATGAGGATAACTAACTTTCGTTTCTAATAAATTAATTACTGAAAGCGGCTATATTATTATACAATTAATGTCAAACTAAACAATGGCGAGTTTGTACATAATTACATAATTTTGAAATATATGAACGAAAAAAACAAAATATATGAACCCTAGCTTATTAAATTTTTGGAATACAAATTGAGTGTAAGTTTGTGACTACTTTTTCCTTTTTTCAAAATATGTAATCAGATGTATGTAATTAAATAAATTTTCTTTATGCAGGTACACTATTAGGATTGCCGAAAAAAAAAGAAAAACAGATTCGTTATGATAGAATATGCATATTTTAGTTACTCGTCTATGAACGATTTTTGAATATGTAGTATCGAGTTTGTTGTAGAATAAAAATAGAAGTTCTATTTTTTCAAGGTACATTTGACGGAGTTTGCAGTTTTTTCGATGAAAATCCAGAAGTTTTTTATAAGAATCCCATTTCTTACAAAGTCGACTTCATAAAATTCTTTTAAAAACAAGTTTTTTATATGAAAACCAGAGACACTTTTATAAAAAATTTCACATTTTTTATAAGAAAATATTCAAGTCCCGTACATTTCTTATAAACTAGAATTTTTATAAGAAGTTCAACAATTGTATTAAAAATTATAAATTTTAATAAGAAATATAATTTTTATATAAAATCGATTATCATTCGAAATTCTCGTCCACCACGTCTAATTCGCCCACGAAGAAGTTGTATGTTACGCTCGAGTTCGCTAGGTGGCCACAGTACATTTTTTCTGAAATGCGAATTATTGTGGAATATTAATAGAATTAAGGGATAGTAATTTTAAAAACTAAAAAAAAGGAAACTTTGAAATTAAAAAATATAGATAACTTGAAAAACTGGGATTTATTGGCCGAGAGAATTATAAAAATATTTTTAAAAAATTTTCTATAAGGTATTTACAGAATCAAAATCACGAGGAGAAAATGCAGAATGCAGTAATAGTATATTACTGCGAGTTTCGGAAATGCCGGTTTTAACGAAACGGAAGTTTGCAGCCCGAGGCGAATCCGAGGACTGTAATCGTTTAGTCTAAATATCCGATTACTAGCAAGTTGTGAGTAAAAAGGTTTTTCTTCAATTGCACAAATATACAAGTCAGGTAAAGGTTTTTTCATGACCTTATTATGACTGTTACAACTGCAGATTGTGAGTATACTGTGACTTGCTAAAATCTATAATTTCGCATGTGCAGAACGTGCAGAGTAAGTATACACTGCACTGCATCTGAATGTGTGTGCAAAGTGCAACACACCCAACAGATAATCATTTTTACAATTTTACAGAATTAAATTACAATAAATAAAAGTTATATCTTTAACTTCAATTGGCTAGAAGTGATGGATAAAAAATTTCTAGATGGTAAGAGAGCATAAATGTATAATTATTGCGAATTTCATAATATTTCAAAATTTATCATTTTAATCCTATAATTTTTAGTATCTTACGTACCTTATTATATTAAGTTCACTATCCATCATCAAAATGTTGATATTTTGAGGAGAAATTTTATTCATTGTTGTAAATATTTGAAATTACTATTTTCTAACCTTGTTTTCACTTTAGAACTTTTCATTTTTCAGAGTTCCAGGACCCGGAATACAAAAATTTAATTTTTTAATCATAGGACCCAAATCTTAGCAAAGGTAAATTTACAAAAATATCTAGACTTTAAAAATGTTTATTTGAACTAATTCCCACTCAGAGAGAACTTTTTGGTTACAGCAACCATTGATTTAGTAAAATATGAGCCCACCAAAATTTTTGGTAGTACAACTAAAGCTTTAGGTATGATAGCTAAATAATTGGTTATAGCAACCTAAGTATCAGTCATAAAAATTGAGCATTAGTTGCTATAACAGAAATTTTGGTTGTAGTACCCAAAACTTTGGTGGATCCATATTTTACTAAATCAATGGCTGCTGTAAACAAACTATTTTTCTCCGTGCGAAGGTGTAAAATATTTATAAAAATAACATATAATAATAGAAAAACGTTGCAGTAAAATTATTTGTGTACGATAATTTTACACACATTAATAATTGGAAAAATTGTTCTGTATGGGGAAATAAATGATATTTCAGTATTAGTACTAAATTATTCTTACAAATGAGTTTAATAATTGAGTTATTTTCCCAGGTTCCAATTTGTGAAACTACTAATGCTACAAAAATTAACAATGAAACCGTCACTATGAATTAAATCAACAAGTCCTATGAAATGAAGATAGGAATCCATCAATTAACTCATGATCCCACTTCTGCATGGCAAGAGCTGTCAGAAACGCAAAAAGTTGTGAAAATAAATACGAAAAACCCAACATCTGAGACACCTGCCAATAAGGTTGTGTAAAAATACTCCACACAGACATAGATTTTTGGTCACAGCAACCATTCATTTAGTAAAATATAAGCCCACCAAAGTTTTGGGTACGATAACCAAATAATTGGTTATCGCAACCTAGGTATTATCAGTTATAAAAATGGAGAATTAGTTGCTATAACACAAGTTTTGGTTGTAGTACCCAAACCATTTTTCTCTGTGTAAAATAGGCAAATTCACATATGGAAGAAAAAGTGTTCAAAAATATACCTTTTTTTTTGTTTTCCTGATAGTTAACACTGTCCATATTTATTTAAATAAATATTTTCTCCAGCTTCGAGTAGTCTGTATGAGCGACACTCACTCATTAACTCCATTCATCAAGTTCGACATTCCAAAAGGAGACATCTTTATTCATGCTGGAGATTTCACCAAATGTGGTAGCCTTCAAGAAGTAATAGAATTCAATAACTGGATTGGTATTATTTCAACATTTCGAATGTGATCATTTATCTGAATATTCAGCACTTGAATTATGTAAACTTTTTGTGTAGGAAATCTCCCTCACAGGCACAAGATCGTTATCGCTGGCAACCATGAACTCAGTTTCGATCGTACTTTCACTCATCCATTTTCTGCGCCCAATGAAGAAAAAAAGGAATCCAGCATTTTTAACGACATTCCAACATTAGGCATGTCAAAAGACGTGCTCGCAGAAGCGATTAGAACAACAAATATCAAGGATTATTTGACAAATTGCACTTACCTAGAAGATGAAGAAATTATCATTCATGGCTTGAAAATTTATGGAACTCCTTGGTACTTACTGGAAACAAGCCATTTTTTAGTTGAAATAAGTATTTTGAATTGTTGAAAAAAATGATGAAAAAAACAAGATTTGTGTTGAAATGCCAAAAATTTCTACTAATAAATTTAAAATCAATTATTACAAATTTTATCCTTTATGAATTTTCAATGCTGATTTTTTTTATTCAAGTCACTATTAAATAAGTGTTGAAAAGAAAGGTCAGAAATGAGAGAATCAAAAAACACAAATTTAGCTTCTTGATTTATCATAATGATTTCAAATTGATGATTTTTTTATTTAGAAAATCTAAATTATACACATTCTTTATTAAAAATGTTTCCCGTTAAATTTTTTACTCATTCGTAGCAAAAATGTGCTTTTTTTTAAATGATTCGCACATTTTGTATTGAAATTTTCATCCAGAACTTTGATATAATCAAAAAAAATTATTTCTTTAAATTACAACTGCTTAAGACAGAAACAAATTCTATTAATTTAATGTGAATTTACCATTTATTCTAATAACAAAAACAGAATTTTTTAAAATTGCTTATCCCAATTCATAAATTTTTCATTAATCGAATTCATTAAAAAAATAATCCATCTCTCATCCAATAAAATTCAAAAATAATGAACTTCTCATCAAGAGAATTCCAAAATGTATTACTTGTAGTGATTTCATTTCTTGTAATTTCAAGGCAGCCAGAATTCTGCAAATGGGCTTTCAATTTGCCTCGAGGAGAACCATGCCTTTCAAAATGGAACATGATTCCAAATGACACAGACATTCTCGTAACCCATACGCCTCCAATAGGCCACGGTGATCTTTGTTGCAGTGGTGTTCGCGCAGGATGCGTCGAACTTTTGTCAACGGTTCAACAACGTGTCAAGCCAAAGTATCACGTCTTTGGGCATATACACGAAGGTGAGCCAAAGCATAAATATTCATCATCCCAAATCTCATGTTTTTGCTTTCTCTCCAACAGGTTACGGAATATCATCGGATGGCAAGATAATATACATAAACGCTTCAACTTGTGATCTTAATTACTTACCAAGTAATCCACCCATCGTATTCGACATAACTTTACCAAATGGAAAAGAAAAAACTTAAACATCTTTGAAAATTGAAATTTTCGAAAATTCTCTCTTTAGCATAAGTGTTAAGTTTCATACTTTGTCCAGTTTTGTAACGGTACCGAGTTAATAAAACGCAATTATTTTAATACGTATATTTTTATTCACTCATGTTTGCTTGGACCAAACATTTGGTGCGTACAAAAAATTATTGATTGGTTTTTGTACAATTACAGACTGTAGGGTTGTCACATTTCGAGACATTTTAAAAAACAATAAAGTAATTTGAACAAAATTTTATAAAAGTAACAAGTTTATGTAAATGATTGAACCTGATTAGAATACAAAAATTATGAAACTTTCGGTAAACTTTGATAAAAAAAATGCTCGAAGCAGGTAATTTAGCCACAAACGTATTTAAATACGTAATAAAGATGGACCCATAGAAATTATGCATTTACAATAAATTCATGAATTGATCTCCTGCGAGATAGTGAGTAACAAGGATAAACAATGCTTTCTAATGGAAAACACACAGACGGCACATGATTTTCACGCCTGTGGTTGTTGCTCACTTAAGTCTACCTTAGTAGGGCACATTTGAGAACAGGTATGATACTGATTCGCCATTGTGTGTTCTTCTCACAGCTTCAGCGAACATCATCGAAACGTCGATGCACTGGAACACATTAAAAGTTTACTATAAGTATAAACAATAACACAAAATTATAGTTCGTGGATAATGAAGTATTTAAAAAATATACCTGTATCTTAGGACAATCCTTCATGTGCCCATCTTGAGGAATAGTGTTTGTGACAACAACAGCTTCGAAGCAAGCGTTGTTGATTCTACTGATCGCTGGTCCACTGAAAATTCCATGGGTCAGGATCGCGTAGACTCTGGTGGCTCCAGCTTCGAGGAGTTTTTCAGCCGCGTGACAAATGGTACCGCACGTGTCTGCCATGTCATCTACCAAGATGGCAACCCTGTCTTTCACATCTCCCACGAGAACCATACTTGCCACTTCGTTAGCTTTTTTTCTCTCCTTGTGAATCAAGGCGAACTCGACGTTTAATCGATCAGCGATGGACGTTACTCTGAAAAAATTTTTTTCAAACGAATTATGTTTTATACGCATGAAAAGAATCAACTTTTGTTATTATAATCAGTAATCTTAGTTGAGATTAATAGAATGAATAAAAATCAAAAAAACTCGAAACTAGTTCAAGTCCTTCCTTTAGCCTATCTCAGATCAGATAAGTTATCCTTTTCTAAGATAATTTTTACTGTCACCGATTTTCGCCGCACGGTAGCGCCACCAACTAGCTGCTAGTAATGGTTGCCACTTCAAAAACGTAAAGTTTAATCATATATAGGTATATCAACGATATGAACTAAGATGGCGACCAGCGCGTCGTCTGCTGCTGTGCTCGCTCTCTCTCTCTCTTGATTCCGCAAACGTCAAAATTCTTATCAGTGTTCTGATTTATGATGTCATTGGTTGTACGTATATGAATAGTGTTGTTTTTTTCCAACAAATAGAGAAAATATGCATGAACTAGCAATGTGAAAATATACGTTTCCAAAAATACATATAGTCAGGTTTTTCATTAGTCGACGATTTGGACGTGAGAAAAATAGTTCTCACAGCGGTAAATGCTTTTTTTAATGATGATTTATTATTTTATTGATGATCATTTAAAAAAGTGACGTGTTAAGCGAGTGCGAAGAATATGAAATAAAAGTATAAATTTGGATAAAAACTATTTACGTGTAGTAGACTCTAATTTTTTTTTTTCATTGGACATGCTGAAAGTATCAAAAAGAAATGATAATTACACGAATTTCGCATTTTTTGTTGATTGATGAAAATTGATATACAAAAAATGCAATTTCCCTTGTCATAGTTATTTTCAGTTTAAAAACTTAAAATTCTATAAAAAATCAAAAACTAACCAACAGTCGTGAAAATTATAAAGTTTTTCAACAAGCAAATTAAAAAATATAGTCATCCACTTGAATTACCTATAAAATTTAAAAAGCTTAAAAAAATTTCAATTCGTAGCCACCTTGTTAGCTTTTTTCCTCTCCTTGTGAATCAAGGCGAACTCGACGAACCAACTACTATAAAAATGTTATGTAATTTTGTACTTTCAAATAAAAAATTAAAGTACTTTGATTGTCAATTTGTAAATAAAAAGTATTTGATAAATTCATATTTTTATTTGTTAAAATTTAGACTTTTCAATCGAATTTCAGTTAACTTGACTCAATTTTGGATAAACTAAATTGAAAAAAATGTAATGATTCTACAATTTACGGTCACAAGGTATTTCGGAACTAAATTCTATAGGTACTAAATTGAAAGTTTTGATGTTACAAAATATGGCAACAGTCGTAAAGTATAGAACCAAAAACTGATATAAAATTTTTAAGTTAAATTTTTTTCAATCGGGAATCCAATTATTTTCATTCAAGTTTTAAGATAAAAAAATTAAAACAAATAACTTATATTTACATTTTTTTCGATTTTAGATTTTTCACTAAAATTTTGAGAAAATCAACTTTTCTTTTTAGAAATAAAAAATTCAAATATAATCAATAACGTTGTAGAATTTGCTGTAATTTAATATTTTTGAACACATGAAATAGAATATTCCTTACAAAACTCAAAAAAGAACCAAAGTTCAGACATTTTTTTTTCAAACATACTAGGTTGAAAGTGTTCAGCATTTTAAAACCCAATTATATACTAAATTACATGTAGTTTTAAAAAAATTTGGCAAAATACTAAAATATACGAAAACGAAGAAAAATTTTGTTTTTCATTTCCATCCAAGGTTAGAGTGAAAAATGGCATTAAATAATCCTTCCTAAATATTTGTTAAATATTAATAATTATTAATAAATCTAAAATTTTTTGTCTTTGTTTATTTTTAAACGTTTAGAACTTCAGAAACATAAAAATTTTGTTCGTATACAAATGAATGTTACAAATTTACAATTAACAAATTTACCGCTGAACGCTATGTTACCTTTGCTAAAGAATCAATCTACTATTACCTGCATGTCCCAAAACACTTATTTATAAAAGAAATAAAAAAATTTTTATTATAAAAACCAGTGATACTTTAATATTAAGTTTCAAAATTTTTCAAAGAATATATTCAAGTCCAGTATATTTCTTAAAAACTGTGAAGTTTTTACAAAATATCAATTATCATTTAAAATTCTCGTGCACCATGTTCAAGGTTGAAGTGAAAAATAGCGTTAAATAATCTTTTCTAAATAATAATTGAATATCAATAATTATTTACTTATCAAATATTTTTTTTTGTCTTTTTCTATTCTTAAACGTTTAGAACTTCAGAAACCAAAATTTCGTGTGTATGAAAATTTATGTTACCTTTACTAAGGAATTTATCTACTATTACTAACATGTCCCAAATCACTTATTTGTAATAGAAAAAGGAAAATTTTTTTCGTAAAAACTAGTGACTTTTTTATATGAAATTTCAGAATTTTTTAAAATAAATATTTAAGTCCCGTACATTTCTTTTACACAGTAAAAAAATCTTTGGAAAATTCCTGGGGGCTAGTGATTTTCCATTTTTTCCCCAGTTTTATAAATGGATTTTCATAGTATGAAATAGTAAATAGTAAATATTTTTACTATTGTGGAAATCATCTATACTGAGTAAACGGCTCCAACGGCGAGAGAAATTTAGCTTTTTGCAGAAACCAGGATTCTGTAAGTATAGATTTAAAATATTTCGGAGATGTGTTATCCCCTGTATGATATTGAAAATAATTATGAACATTTTTTGTTTTAGATTCAATATTGTGCCTTTCAGCAACATGAACGACTATGTAAATAAATAACATTTTGAATTAGATAACTTGCATATTTATTTATTCATATTTTTCCTAATAATACTAGATAGCATTATTGAATTAAAAATATCATTTTGCTTTTTGAAATAAGGTTATACTTTTTTTTAGAGCACAGCCGCTAGTAAATTTACTTCTTGCCATGAAAATTCATGCTGTTCTTCAAAATTACTAACAGTCGGTAATATTCCCTTCCTCTGACAATTTCACTGCATTCTACTAGTACTTTTCTTAGTTTTATCAGGGTCCAAAAATTATTCAGACTAGACGTAGTAATTTTACAAATAGATTTTCTACTGTGTAAACTGTGAAATTTTTATAAGATATCGATTATCATTTGAAATTCTCGCGCATCGCGTCGTCGGTTAGTACGCTCGTGCTCGCTAGATGGCTACACCAAATTATTTCTCAAATCACTAGGAATGCATATCGCGAACTATATTACACTTTTCAGCTTCACGAGCGTCTGTAAACGTGAAAAATTGGATATTGTAAAATAAGCGTGATGCCTGGAAAATTATATAAAATGACAATTAACAGCCAAATTTTATAGTTTCAACGATTGAATTATCTAATAAATGATGGAAAATGATGAACATTAGCCATTCCAAATGAAAATATCCAGCGTAGACTTAAATTTTCATTTTAAAAATTAGCAACCCAACTAGCAACCTTTGAAGGTTGCTGTTGGGTTGCGACCTGCATGCCAGGGATAGGAGCCATTTTTTCAGTCAAATTTGGAAAATATTTTTTTGAAGCAATCTAATGTATGTTTTTCGTAAATGAACACGTAATCAATTGTAGCCAAATATTTTTAAATTGAGGTGCACGCTCCCGCGCTCTTCGTATTGGTTGAAAATATCGCCATATCGCCAACGCAAATATCGATATAGTAAAATATCGACCTCTCAAGATATCGGCGATAAAATATCGATATCAAAAACATAATTATAGATTATTTAATTTGAATTATCGATATGATATCGTGCATCCCAACAAATAACTCACCTTTTGGCACCTCCAGCGTCAGGGGAGACAATAATACTGTTCCTCCATTCAGCGATGTTTTCCTTGATCCACTTAAGGACTGCTGGCTCAGCGAATAAATTGTCCACCGGAATGTCGAAGAAACCTTGAATTTGGCTGGCGTGTAAATCCATTGTAATGATATGATCTGCCCCAGCTACCGACAACATGTTCGCCACGAGTTTGGCTGAAATAGGTGCGCGACTCTGCAAAAAGTTAATTGACGTTAATACGCTATATGGCAATAAAGGAGTCATATCGGTTCATTTGCAACTCATCTTTACTCCCACTGAACCAAAATATATACGTATATAATCAAGTTTAGAAAAATATCTCTTAAACTCTATGACCTGAAAAATTTGAAAATGAGGGGACAAAATATGAATACAATCGCAAAGTGGTTTTAAAATGTCATAACTTTTTTTTTCCAGTATTGTGTTGCAAATGTACCCCGATTAGACTCAACGCATACAACAATATAAAAAGGCTAAAAGAAAGTCAAATGATTCTCCCTTGTAAAATTTTGGAGAGTGCGAAAAGCTCCGAAAACAAATTAGGCCAAAGCTGAAATGATAAACCGAATCAGAATCGAGAATCATTTTCAAATGCATGGGGTTGTCGAAAGATAACATCGCAATAAATACAACAACGAAGCATGATTTTATGTGTGATTTGCCAGGCATTAGAAATGAGGCAATGTTTACAATTATTTGTGTTGATTAGCACCCAAGAAAACAAGGCCCCCAAAGTTTAGCGTCATCTTCTCTGCAATCATATTAATATTTTGCCCTCTTATTCAAGATGTTTGATGATTTCTTCGAACACTCCATTAATCCATTCAAGGCTGTTTTTGATATTGAGGTGGATGGTCCAAAAGGATTTTGGTTAGTCTTTTTTTAGGTGCCTACTGAATTGTAACTCGAGATTTTTTTTAGTAGACACCCTATCGAGTGTGAGCTTATTGCGAAAAATTTCCAAGTTCCACTCGAAATTTTGCGGTGCACTAAAATACTCACTGTCAAGATTTCGGGTACGAGGTCCTGAAAATATACCCAATTTTTTTCATGTAGTACAGAACAGACATTTTTTAACTTGTGTTTTTCTTAAAATATTTGCGAGTTATAAATATGGATGTTGGATTATGCATGAACTTCACAATTTGTGACCTTCGTTATCAATTGAGATGTACAATTTTTTTTAGTTTGGCAATGGTATATTTACACAGACAAATATTGATTATTGTGTTTGTTGATCGAGAAACTAATTTTAAAGGAAAACCACTAACTTATAAAATTGCAAAAATGTGTTGATCTTAAAAGTATTTAATTCTTTGAGTTTCTAGTAGTTTTGAAACTTTGAAGAGTAAAATTGTGAAAGTAAAAATACAGTACATTGTACTTAATAATAAACTATTTTAAATTTTTCAATAAATAACTGCAAAAATCGCGCTTTGATTTTGAAAAATCGTAGTTCTCAAACAACGAGTTTCGTCAGTTGAAAGAGAGAAACATTAATGCTGTTCATTTTACTCGAATCTTATAAAAAATAAAGGGAAAAAACTGATGCACTGTCAAAATTGTTGGTTTCAAAATCTGTTGAAATTTTGAAGTTGAAGCATTTTGATCTTTCTAACTTGACACTTAAAATGTTACATATTTTCCTATTCCATATTTTGCAACAAAAATATCAATAACCAGTAGTTTTGAACTTTCAATTCATTTAAACTTTCATTTAACTACTAAAATCTCGACTTTTGAATTATAACAATGAAAATTTTCATGATAATTTCATAATGCGTTTCCAGCTGTGAATGTCATTCATGCACCGACGCAAATTATCATTCCGGAAAACAAAAGATAAATATTGTGCATGTTGATTATTGAGAGATCCCACGCGTAGAATGGCACCCTGCAAAGATTTCGACATCGCGAGTAATCTAGCTTCGATAACCCTGAGGTCACAGCTAAACGTGCGCACCATTATGAAATGTATACATTCGTGATATGACGAACAAGTTATTCGTCTACCGATTAAGAGCATGTTGAGAAACAGAACATTGTTCGACGCATCCATTGTCTTCCAGATAAGAAAATCCAAGAAACATTAAATTTTTGGTAAATTCGCCCAATGAGTATACGTCGAATTCATACACTAGGAAACCGATCATGCAACATGAATTATTCCATTTCTGATAATCGAATCAAGTTTTCATCTTATCGTCTATCGTCTTGATGACATGATTATAGATTTGACACCAAGCAAGCATCTCTTTTCCATCATCCCTGTAAAAATAACCTAACGAGCACGTAATAAGGAAGCACCGCAAGTTACCCTGAACTTCCATTCGTTCGACTTGATGATAAAACGACTCTTAGTTGCGTCTGACTTGTCACCACCATCACCACCCTGCATAAAGAAAGCGCATAGAGAGAAAAATTAAAGTTAAAACTTGCATCGTACATTCTCGTTGTCAGTCCAAAAGTACGAGTTTTCTCTGATCCAATGGCTATATACATCAAATTGCTATCAGTTCGACGTATTTTGCTGGCTGTTTGTTATATGCGATATTGTGAAATCGTCTAGCTGATGATTTCCTTTACTTCATGATTTTCCAAGTCTAAAGGAACCCTTGGAAAAATTTCAAGTCTTTTTCGAGCCTATTCTAGTATTTTTCTTTAGATCTTGGTGAGACTTACGTTGTTTCCAAGTTTGCTGATTCAATAAAACAAGTGTCAAGATGGTTAAGTTTTGACTCTTTTTGCAAATAGAGTAATATTGTAGACAAACAAAGAGTACATGTGTAACTTTGGTAATTTTTTGAAAAAAAAGTCACTAGATAACAAATATGTAATTTTGTATAAGTTTTAACGTTTCAATATAATCTATTTCACTGGAATTATTTGAATCATTTTTCACATCGAGCCCTGTTCTAACTGAGTTCCATTGAAGACTTGAAATTGAAATACGTAAAGTATAATACACTTATTGATATATGAGCGGTTGAGAGCAAAAGACAAACTAGTAAGAGACAGATAGAGTGGCAACTCCGTCTTTTCTGTCTCTTACTAGTTTGTATTTTGTTCTCAACCACTCATATAATGGTAAATTTTGTTGTAAGAATTTTCAATCAATTCAGAATTTATATCTGAGTGATTCAGTATACAAAAAGGTCTGAAAAATTCTTGAGTAACCACAGAGCTACTTTGCAAAAAATCCAAGGCAGAATTATATTGTTAATTAAGAGTTTGATAGCCAAAAACTCATTTTTAACATCAGAAAGTGATTTTCATGCATTAAAAAAAGACACCACAGGAAAAGTTAAGAAATTCCAATATTGAAAATTTATAAAATCATGAAGAAAGTTTCCGAGTTCTATTCCTTGTGTTTTTAACAACCCTAATACATCGAGAAATCAGAGCTTTCAGGAATGATAATTTAGAAATTTGAAAGCTTTTCTAATTTAATCTTCTGCATAGCAAGATTAGGGTGCTTGATATTTATAGGCATTGAAAGAAACACTTTCAAAATTAGATCTGTAAAAGAAAGGGACCTCAAAAGTTTCTCAGAGAGTGCAAGACAAGCCTCGTAATGCCTTTGGTTCCACGATTGAAAAACCACGGAAAGCTCAAATATATAAAGCCAGTTTTTCAAAATTTCATTCAAGTGTTTGTACATTAAATACAATGAAATCAGCCTTGGTCAGAAAACACAGAGTGTGGAATTTGGAAAAAAAACATGTTCACAGTCGAATACGAGGATAATCACAACACTGATAGTAATGATTGAAAACACTCCTCATACTTGAGAGAAAAACACAAAAAGCATGTAGTGGTAGCTGGAAGAAGATATATTGAACAGAAAGTAATATAAAATAAAAATTGCAATCAACTTACAAGTACCTTGTCTTTTTTGTCCTGCCTGGCATATGGGAAACAAGGAATGACAGCTGTGACTCGTGATGCGGACGCGATTTTACAGGCATTGATCATAATGAGCAATTCCATGAGGTTATCGTTCACTTCACCGCTTCCACTCTGGACGATGTACACGTCTTCTCCTCGAACTGATTCTCCTATTTCGACGCTGAAAATTGAGATAGTTCAATCTTTATTACAAAATGTAATGAAAATTGTTTCAAATTGTCGAATGGAATCCTGAAAAATGATTTTTTATGTATCCTTGAAATCAAAGATATAATTTAAAATTTTAAAAGAAAAGGCATAAGTGGCGTGGACTGACAAAACCTACTTAAAAGCACATTCCATTAGGCGCATCATTAGGTCTTAGAGGATTAGAAAGTAAGCCGAAAGGAATGTGCTGTTAGGTAGGTTTCGTTAGTCCATGCCACATAAATTTTTTGGGATCTGAGTGGTTTGACAGTTTTAGGATTTCTTGGTAAATTTTGAAAAACTTGTAAAAGAACTGACACCATTTGTTTATCAACTTTGCGAAAATTGTGGTTTGATTTTTAGAGTTCTGACAAATTAATAAGAGACAAATAGAGCGACAACTCCATGTTTTCTGTCTCTTACTAATTTGTCTTTTGCTTTCAACCGCTCATATGTACCTTAAGTTTTAAACTTTTAAAATTAAACAAAAAACAAAAGTATATGAGTTTCCAGGAAAAAAAAACTTTCCAACTTTTTTATTGGACTTTTCAGTCAAAACAGCAAACTTTATAGTCCCCAAAAAAATATTTAACACAATCTTCTCCATGACGAGAAATCAGGAATTGATATATTTTTTCTTTTTATTTAATTTTAATGGTTTGGAATTATACACATTTTTTAGTCTTATAGAATTCTCAGGACCTTGGCAACAGTTTTGACAGTTATTTGAAACTTTGGGATGTTTTGGAAAATTTCAAGATATTCGTGAAAGTATTGACATGGCTCCTTTTGACATTGATTTTGAGAAAATTACAGTAAGTTAACAAATGGATGAAAAAATTTTCGATTTTAGGTTTGAACTAAACCTTAGATAAAGGTTAAACCTTTAACCTTAAATAAACTTTGTAAAAAGATGTAATGTTAATGAATTTCCTTTGATTGAAAATAATGCGAATATAAAATTTAAGTCTTAAAAATAGGAAAATTGCATTATTAAAAATATAAAGATTATAAATTCTACAATCTCAATAATTTTTGATCTAGAAAGAATATAATTGTAAAAAGAAAAAAAAATGCAATCTATATTTAATAATGTCAAAGTACTTGAAAATCAAAAAAAAAATTAAAAATCTAAAAAATGGCAGCAGAGAAAAAAAAATGACGCAACTCTACAATTTCCAAGAAAAATTTGGCAATGAAAATATAAAAATACAAAGTTATAGAAAGAAAAATAACTGATGGGCGTATTAGAAACATCGAGTGACTGATTAAGCTTCATATAAAGTTTGAAACTTTTTTTGTGTAGTCGATGAAAATTGGCATTGAACTTTCCTCGCAAATTAGCAACCACATATCAAAAATCTGCTCTTAGCAACGAAATCAACTTGTTATGTCTTTACTCAAACTACAAGTATACCATGCAGAAGCAAGACACTTTATAAAAACGTTTCATGAAATAGATTTCAACAAAATTTTCTGCATGAGACAACAAATGTATAAATAAATGTCACTGATTTTAGAAAAACGAGGTACACCGCCGCCAGCAGTGTTCTCAACCGCACGTTTTTTAGCTACACGTGATACAGGCGAAAACAAGGAAAATGTTGAGAATGCTCAATCCGATCGACCAGAATACATGTGCTCGATCGTGAAATAAATAATTAAATCGAACCTACCATGTTTCAAGGTTGCTGAATTTTTTGGTTACGACTTTGCCGATGTCGATGCCAAGTCGGTCGACGATTCTTTGAGCCAACTTTCGAAAGAAAAAAAAATTATAAATTAATCCGATAAATGTAGGGATCGAGAAGAAACTGTACATGACAGATGCTCACCTCTGGATGAGAGGAGCCGCTGAACACTTTGATGTTAGGCATCTTGCGAACAAAATTCTTATAAGAGTTTACTGCTGAAGGCATTTATTCATCGGACTGAAACCGAAATCAAGAAATTGCCCGGATCTGACGTCGATTTTCCCCCCACTTTATCTTGAATTAACGACACAAGCGACATAACAACAAAGTGTTTTGTATATATGGATGAGTGTACTTACAAATCACAATCGTGCAAAAATCACAATTTTGCAATCAAACGATATATATCGCGAAGACTTATTCGATAATCCCAGATATTTTCCAAGGAGATTGAAAAAAAAAAAACATTATTTTTGTATCATAAATACTTATTTTTATTTATATCGTAAAAAGGATTTCATACTAAATATAAATCCTCAATGCGTGCTCGTTCTCTGCCATGTTGTCAAGCAACAAAAATGGTCAGGAAGGTTAGGTCGAAAATTACGTTACAATTTGAATATCACAAAAAATCCAACATGGCCGCTGCGGAAAATATGAAATTTACATTTGTTACCTCTTTTTGACGCCAGCGGGTGAGTACATTTGCTCCGACAAAAATTTCCTCCGACAATTTGGTGACCTGCGCGCTTGGGATGTTCGATACCGCATCGTATCCTTTTCTCGCTTATTATAGCTGTCGTTTAGCAAGAAAGAGAAGCCAATAGATTGAACATCCTTACTGCGCGCGCCCGCGCAGGTCACAAAATTGTCGGAGGAAATTTTTATCGGAGCAAATGTACTCACCCACGCCAGCGTAAAGTGTTGATAATGCAATAGACAGAGAAAAAAATATATTCGCTCTCTTTCTGTTGCATTGTGTAAGCACTTGCCAGACTCAAAGCGCTCCATGGAAATGAATCTAAAACATAGACCTTATAGTACATGGACTGGCCATTCTTCTATCTGTCCTAGCAAAAGTGGTTGGCCAAACATTGGAGGTTGGACTCGGTCTTCATCGCAGTGGTAGTATACAGTAGTATACCTATATATACGTAGTATACAGGGTGGTCCAGTTTAAACGGATAATATTTTAACCAAATTTTCTTCATATTTTTCTGAATCGAAAAGTCTTCTGCCACTTTTCACGAAACTCAAAAACAAAAAAGTTATTCAAGTTTGAAATTTAAACAATAAACGCGCTTTTACGAGGAGTGGAAATAAAAACTACGTACCAAACTTTACCCAAATTTTTTTCATATTTTTCTGAGTAAAAAAGTCCTTTGCCACTTTTTAAAAAACTCAAAATCAAAAAAGATATTCGAGTTAATAGTTTCAACCACTCAGATTTCTCAGATTTCAAACTCGAATATCTTTTTAGATTTTGAGTTTTGTAAAAAGTAGCAAAAGACTTTTTTACTCAGAAAAATATAAAGAAAATTTGGGTAAAGTTTGATTTGTTTTTATCCCCACTCCTCGAAAAAGTGCATTTATAATAACTTTTTTGATTTTGAGTTTTGTGAAAAGTGGCAGAGGACTTTTCGATTCAGAATAATATGAAAAAAATTTGGTTAAAATATTATCCGTTTAAACCGGACCACCCTGTATATAGCATGGTATTGTATATATAGTAAGTGTTCTACAGTATATATAGTAATAGTATAATATTGGAACGAAGACTGAGTCCATGTACTATAAGATCTATGATCTAAAATGAATTTCGACTCCATGTTGAATCTCAAAAACCTTGTAAGTGCTCGTGTGAAGCGAGAGAGAGAGAGAGAGAGAGGGCAGTTGAGTTTTTTTCCATAGACATTGTTTTTTCATTATTTTGATATCACATTTGCACAGTTGTCCAGTTTGACTCATCAACAGTCAACTTTACAAATTGAAAATCTGAATCATCTGAAATGTGTCAATGCGTCGAGCAGCGTCGAGCAATGTTAAACGTGGTTAATTGGACGTATTGGACCCATTAATTCCCATTTGAGTAATCGCTTTTTTTCCTAATCTCCCGTCCGTGATTATAGTGTATTGGTGATTAGTGTCAAATGAGAATTCGCGGTGTTTTACGATGATGATAGGAAGTCGCACCAAACATTTATTGCACTGTTGTTTGTTGCTTTTTGTAATCGCGTTTTTCGAATTCTCATACGGAGTATTTTACTGGGGCGGCGAAAAACTTAAAAATGAGGATCTCAACCCTTGGATCGAGTACGGAGTCTTTGGGGCACTTCTGCTCTACGTTATGCGAACATTGACATTTTTGTCTTTCCCACAAGTTATTTTCAATTTCTTTGGACTGACGATTTACAACGCCTTCCCAGATAGGTATTTCATTATATTTGCACTTGATTTTGGGAGGGTGGGAAGGGGGGTAGGTGTACAACAAATTTTTTTTTGGATAGTTATTTTTAATGATATGAGTTTGATTCCTTCGATTTTTCGAAATAATTTTTGATATGAAAAGTATTAATCATACATTTTTAATTCTATTGTTGTTTTTTTTTTCAAATTTTGTGGGTTTGGAATATTTTTCAGGGTTAAGAAGTTAAAAATTTTGATTATAAAATTTTTTAATTTTAATATTACAGTTGGAAGATATAATTTTCATAAATTGTATATTATTATTATATCTTTTTCGATCACGTGTTAACGCACATGGATTGTGTGCAATTTTTTTTTACGGACACACGAGTAAAAAATTTCAAATAAATTAGGTTCATAGAATAAAAAGCCAAACGATATTTATTAAACATTTATTACCTACATGATCGAAAATCTGAAAAAAAAAATATTTTTAGAAAAAAGGGCAAAAAAGTTCACTTTTTTGACCCTCTAGCGCGAACTCCAAGTGCTCTTTCTGAGCGGTGAATGGATGTCCGAGACTCGAA
>JAPYZL010213718.1:0-38690 GCA_030522825.1 Platygaster orseoliae | reverse complement strand
AAAGGTTTTTTTTTAAATAAATTTATTCATGACAAATATTTGTAATGAATTTTTTGTTGAATTTGTCCGGATTTTGGTGGCGCACCCTGTACATGTTTCTTTTTTTTTATTTCTTGTTTATACTACTGTAAATATGTTATTCAGAAACATATTTCATATCTCAAACATGTTATAAGTAAACAATATTATTCATAATTGGTAAAATTTGATTTTATAATATTTTTCGGACATCATAAAATTAATTGAACATAACGTTTTATTGGACATTTTGGTTTGAACATTATAACTTGGACATTCTGTTTTGGACATTACCGTACCCAAGTAATTATTTGATTTCATATACCTATATGTTCATTCCAAAATATTACAATAATTTAACCATATTTCAGGAGATTTCTCAATTAAAAGATTTTTTCAACTACAACTTTGATTCTGATGGGTTAAATTGTACATTAATCTTTGTTTATCTTTTTATGCGAGAAAAAGTGAAAACACGAGTTCAAAATTGAATGAAATCTCATGATTCTGAATATTGCCAGTAAAAAGTTTGAATCTATTATTATTGCGAAGTAAAAAATTCCAATATCAATATAAAAATAGACACAATAGAATAAAATATAGAATCATTCGATTTCATATCTTCATTCGAAAATTTTACAATAATTCAAGAATATTTCACGATATTTCGCAATCGAAAAAAAAATTTTTTTTTTTAAACTAATGTCGAACAACCATATCTTACTTCGATTTATCTGCGATATTCTTTGTGTCTTCACTTCTAAAATACAGGTATGTTGAGGTTGGTTTTTCAATGACGACTGAGTCATGTGGAACATATTTTAAGGATGCAATCCTAGCATATTTTTCGACAATGACACCTTCAGATAAATGTTTACCAGAGCCAACAAAAGATGCTGCACCAACAAAGACATTTCTTACAAGAGTCACTATCGATTCAACTGTACAATAGGAACTCACAATAGAGTTTTCACCTTATATGTACCGCGACCAATGACTGAGTTTTTAAAAACTCGAACATTTTCTTTTATAGCTACATCATTTTCAGTCTTCACTTTATCCGATATGATGCATCTTAGTTTAATTATATTTCTCGATCCAATGAGTGCATGATCGTAGATTATTATGTTAATTAATTGATTGTCAGAACCAACTTTGACGCGTTCTCCAATCATAGTATCAATCAAACGATTTCGGTCCTTTATTTGAGCATATTCGAGAATTGTCGAGCCAGAAATATAATTTTGAGAACCTATCGTGGCATGGGGGAATACCTGTGTGCCCTTCAAAAGTTTTGAGTTTCCTACGGTAGCGGATTTGGAAATCAAAACCGTTGAATCACGCTTAAATGCACTACCAAGGCGTGGACTGTCCTGTAAAAATTCAAGTTTCGTGAAAAAATTATTTTTTTGCAATGTATGCTAGTCTCACATCCCGAGTCAAAAGCCCGTATTCATTTCAACTTTTTTCAATGTATTTTCAACTTCATTTTGATTTCAAAATATAAGGTTTTTAGCGTTTTTTCTTGTTTTACCAGTGAAATGAAGTTGAAGCTCGAATTTATTTCACCATTTACCATCTTCAAAATCGTTTTTGCTAAAAAAATTTGAAATTGAAAATCTGTTCAAATCGCTAGGATTATCAATAATATTTTGAAATAAAGAATATTAAGTACCTTTGTTTTATCATTAAAATAGTTTTATTATTGAAATAATATTTCAATGAAAAATTTACCTAAATACTGTCGGCTAATTAAAAATCAGTCATTTCTAATCTTCAATGTTAATAATTTTTTCTGGCAATTTTTCTACTTAAATTTTCTACACAATTAAAGTAAAAAAGACAATAATCAAATAATATAACAATAGTTATGCGATTAATGAGAAATTTAGAATTTCAAGATAAGATAATTTTCGATTCTGATATTTTAGATACAGGAATTTTGAAAATTTTGCGTATTTTGTAACACAATATGCAATTGACTGTCTTCCCATAAATTCGTTTGAAAAATGACGATTTGTTTTCTTACCATTTGAATTCAGTGTTTATCATCCAAAAATTTGTAGATGGCAATTTTTTATCTAATTTACTTCATGATGAAAGAAATAAAAAAAAACTCAGAAATAAATCACAAAAAGAATTTATGGGTGTAATTCTACTAATTGAAAATAATAAACTATAAATGGATAAAACTTTTGAGATTATCAAAAATATTTTGAAATCTATTTAAAAAACGCATATTGCAGTATCTTCGTCTTATTATTAATATTAATTATATTATTGAATTAACATTTCAATGAAAAATTCATCTTAATATCAGCAATTAAATAAAAATCAATGGTTTTCAATCTTTAATGTTAAGATTTTTTTCTGGCGTGTTTTTTGTTTGAATTTACTACACAATTAAAGTAAAAAAAAAAAACCTAAAATCAAATAATATAACAATAGTTATGCAATCAATGAGAAATTTAAAATTTCAAGGCCAGAAAATTTTCGATTCTGATATTTTAGATACAGGAATTTTTAAAATTTTGCGTATCTTGTAACCCAAAATGCAATCGACTGTATTCCCATAAATTCGATTAAAAAATGATGATTTAATCACAAATACAAACGATCTCCAGGAGCCAGTTGAAATAATTAAACACCATATAATCGTTTCTCAAGCTTTCGGCTCTTTATTTGAGCCCTCATCAGGAACTACAAAAATGATTTAACAGAATCATCATCTTATCTTAAATAAAATCAATACCTGCTAATTGTTAACAATTCATTCTTTTTAAAAAACTCATATATTGTTGAAATCCAATGTTGGTGAATCGTATTATATATACGACGAAATGATTAATATATCAAGAGGAATGAAAATATAACGTGCCAAATAATGGAACCTAATATAAAGATTTGTGAATTTGAATTAAGTTATACTTATCGATTTTAACAATATGTGAGTTTTTTAAAAAGAATGAATGGTTAACAATTAGCAGGTATTGATGTTATTTAAGATAAGATGATGATTCTGTAAAATGATTTTTGTAGTTCCTGATGAGGGCTCAAAGAAAGAGCCGAAAGCTTGAGAAACGATTATATGATGTTTAATTATTTCAACTGGCTTCTGCAGATTATGTGTATTTGTGATTAAAAATGGAGGAGCGTCTCATACAAAATTATGATTTGTTTTCTCATCATTTAAATTCAGTGTTTCTCAATCACAATTTGTAGATGACAATTTTTTATCCAGTTTACTGCATGGTAAAAGAAATGAAAAAAAAACTGAGAAATAAATACATAAATAGAAGTTATGGGTATAAATTTAACTAATTGAAAATAATACATTATAAATTAATGAAATTGTGAAAAAATAGTTGTAAGCGTTTAACTCAAACTCGTTTTGAAATAACGCTACAACATTTATTAAGATGTACATTTAATATTTAACGAAATTAGAGAACACGATTGGAAGATGAAATTAAGGTGAAATACAAAAAACGCGTTTCACATCAGTTTGCAATTTTGAATGCGAAAAAATTCGAAATAAATGGTTTTCAACATTTTCACCTGCAAAGTGCCAATACTCTCTGTGAACGAAATTCAAATTCAAGATGAAAATTCGATTAGGGATTGTTTACAAATTCCGAATTCTTATTTTTTACTTGTACTTACAAAATTCACATGAACGCTGAAAAGGATGAGCACAAATTTTAAAAACTTCATCACTGAAAATTTCTTTCTATGTTTCTGCCACGAGTAAATGCTGTTGGAATAGTGAAATTCTTTGTTAAGTCACTTTTTTAGCTTTTGTAAATTTTGACTACAAAGAAAAAACAAATTTTCTGGAGATGTTTACGATTCGAAAAGCTATGACGAACTGCACACAAAATTTCAGTGAAACTCGTCAGGTTCTGAATGAATTTGGGAAATGATAAAGCTAATCAAAATTTTACTTGTCAACAATGAGTTAACGACTTCGATCGTTTTCACAAAATCATTGACATTCCATCAAAAATTTCATTGTCTATACACTTTTTGAACAATCAACCTTAACTAACAATAATTGATGGATCTTTGATAGATTTTTAATGTGTTCCAAGTCTTAAAAGTAGTTACATGTCAGAAAACAATTTTTTTGTCACTGCGTAAAAACGGTATCGGAAATTCAATCATCAATATTTTGAGATTCGAACATTTCTGAAAACAAAACCATTGTAATTTTCATCAGAAATTTTAACACTCGCCAAAAGACTTGAAATCAACGGAAACAAATTTTCAATAATTTGAATGACGATGAAAATTAGGGTACGAGTTATCAAGTTCAGTTCAAAACTTTTTCTCTCCGCGTGATGACGTTTAACATTTTTTACCTATCCCAATTCTGCACTAGAAAACCGGAGCTCTATAATTAGCTGCAATAAACAATAAATGTTGCCATCAACAATGCAAAACTTTCTTCGAAAAGAGAACGACGCCTCAATATTTTACTACTCTGAAGGAAATGGATGATTATTTTCATTTTTTCGAATAAATTCATGAAGGAGGTTAAAGATTTCTGGGTTATAAGATAATAATGATAATAATAATAATAATAAAGATAATAATAATAATAATAATAATAATAATAATAATAATAATAATAATAATAATAATAATAATAATAATAATAATAATAATAAAGATAATAATAAATAAGATAATTTGTTATTCTAAACATTTGGTACCTGAAGTAATAAACATAACGTAATCATATTACGTGCAGAATTTCTGAAACAATTATAAAACACGATGTCAAAATAGGCCAGACATTCTAGAAACGATGTGAGTAGTACAGCGATTATTACTGTAATTATTATGTAAACTTTTTTTCATCGAACGAGAAGTGTAGTTGTAAATATTCAAAAAACTCAAAGCCAAATCGCTCAAGTGTACCGAGAACGTTCTGCTTTTAGAAAGTCATTGGATGAAAATGCGAAACCAGTTTTAGCTTGGTAATTAAGTAAATCTTTCGA
Organism: Platygaster orseoliae; assembly: GCA_030522825.1. NCBI lineage: Eukaryota > Metazoa > Arthropoda > Insecta > Hymenoptera > Platygastridae > Platygaster > Platygaster orseoliae. The sequence goes on along the minus strand of JAPYZL010213718.1, from coordinate 33,669 downwards.
CGTGAATACGTCTTTTGCGATCCAACAATTCACAGATCCAACTTGCACAAATACACAAGCAACTCCAAAATATTTCTATTTCAGGTTAGGATAGATTCCTGAAGGCTGCACATAAATTGCGTAAATTGAAAGTCATTATCTCAGGAAGTGAATCTACAATATGCAAAATGATTATTTCTCAATCTTTGACGTTTCTTTCACAACGCGAAAAAAAATTTTCAAACTATTTTCTCGAGTGTTTCGTTTTGAAAATGACATGGAAACTAGTCGATTTCAAAATCATGATCGAAGTGTTTGATATGAAACTTTCATTTTCTGTAGGATCTCGAGTTAACCCCGAAAGAGCACTTTCTAAAAATCATCTTAAAAACTTCTTAGAATTAGGCAATGATAATCGGAAGCTAAACTCGTGTAGTAAAAGAGAAAGTGTACATTTGAAACTTTGACGGTCACTCTGTTGAGTTTTTTTTACTATTCGGATTGTATCTGCTTTCTTACGGTCCAGATTTCATCATTGCTAGTAATTTATGGATGGTTTTGAGAAGTTTCTGAAATGTAGAATAATTTTCAAAATTGCTGAGAAGAATGAAAATCAAGTTTCTTTCAAAAACAAATTGCAAATGAACTTCTAACAATGTTAAAGTCCATATTTTTTTAATTTGAAATTCCAAAACATGTCATTCGTGAATTCAGTAATCTTGAATTTTCTATCGTGAGATAATTTTATTTATTTCGTAGCAATTTGGAGTTGTAAAATTTGTACAATTTGAATTCTCTGATTTACAGAATTCAGAATTTGGAAGTCTGAACCACAAAAATAGATGTTTTAAAAATACATGCAATTTATACTCTCGCTTCTTTTTTTAGTGTATATTATGGACTGCTAACATTTTTAGGATTTTTTGTGATTAAAGTGTCATTAATGAAAATTTGGAGGAAATTCGTGTTTTTCATATATTTATAGCGTCATTCAGGTTTTCAGAATTTCATGATATAAAATCAAGGTTTACGGGATTTTCAATATTTCAAAGAATTCTACGAGAAACAATATTTTCATTGATGAATCTTGAATAATCTTGAAAAATCTCGGAAAATGACGATAAATTCGTAAATTGTGGAAAATTTCCAAAATTTCATTGAACTGCAGAGACGGTGTTAAAGTCATTAAATTTTCAAAAAATCAAAAAATGTTTCTTCGTACAAAAATGATCGAAAACTTGAGAGATTCCAAAAAAAAATCTGCGAGTATTTAAAACTTTGAAAAATTGAAGGTTCCAAAGAATTTTGTGGAATATCAGAACTTATTCCTAAATTTTGAAAATCGTAAGAAATTTCGAATCTTTAAAAAAATCTATAAATTAAATGGAATAGAAATAGAAAAAAACTGGAAAATTTCTTACAAAATCTAGAAATAATTAACAAATTTAGAAAAACTGGGAATCTAAAATATTTCGAATATGTAATTTAAAACATTCTTGGTTCCAAAAGATGTACTGAGAAAAAATATAGTAGTTTGTAGTACAAATATTGGAAAAATTACTATATTATAGAAAAATCTACAATGTTATTTTGATTTTTTTTGTATCATAGTACATTTTACCATAAATATATTTATTTTTACAATTCAGTATAGTAAAACGTCAAATATCGCACTTATAAGTTGTTATGTAGCAAAAAAAAATAAACATATTATATTTTTTACTTTAATGCAGAACAGTTTTCAATAAAAATCAACCAGTTTTCAAAACTTGAAAAAATTAAAGGTTCCAAAGAAAATTTCGTCGAATAAAAATCGTGGAAAATTTTGAAGATTGTGAATAGTTTTACAATTTCGTATAATCTGTAGAATCTTAAAAACTGTAAATAAATTTCGTAAATTATAGAAATTTTTTTAAACTTCGTTGAACCACAGAAACGGTTTTAAAGTCTTTGAATTCCCGAAAAATCCAAAAGTGTTTTTCCATACAAAGATAATCGATAATCTTAGAAATTGAAAAAAAAAATTATATACCTAATTTTTTAATTGTGATACATTCGATTGAATTACGATAAAAATCAACAAGTCTTTAAAACTTTGAAAAATTGAAGGTCGCAAAGAAAAATTAATTTGATAAATATCATCGAAAATTTTTAATGTTGTCAATAATTTAACGATTTCCTATAAATTGGAAGAATCTTGAAAGAATTCGATAAATTTCGTAAATTGTGGAAATTTTTCGAAATTCCGTTGAACTTCAGAAATGGTGTTGAGGTCTTTGAATGAACTATATGCCAATGACTACAATACGAATATTTTGAACAATACTGTATATAATAAAATTTACCATATTTCATCTCGATCCCCCGTGACTATATTTTTTAATAAAATGTACTAGATTTGTTTTTCAGTGCGATAAACAAAGTCACGTCGTTTTTCGAAGCACGCGATTTTTCATGCAGGCATTGAAGTCGCCAAGAAAGGTAATGCGGAGACGCGCCTTGGGTACAAAAACTTCCAATCCCGTCATTTATCGAAAAATGTAAATTTTTCGAACGCTTCGAAACAGCTCGCGACGGACTTGATTTGAATAAAGAAGCGACTCTTGCAGTCGCCGAGTGTGCATATTCAAGGCGACGGAAAAAGCCCAAGGATTGTCATAATGCTCGCTTCATTCGCGCAAAAAGTCCACCCCTCCTGCCCCTTTTTTTATTCCACGATGATAGACATTAACATGATATCGAGATTTAACGATCCGAGAAAAATGTCGATCTCGTTACGTGGCGACACGCGATAGAAGCGCACGATGCAATACGATTTGATAAGGGAATAAGCGACCATTCGATTTCATATTCCACGTACGCCAGCGACATTTTTTCGGACTGTCCGTCAATTCAGCGTTTGAGTTTTTTCCCGATCGAAAAATACCTTTTTTGCGGAACGACTTATGCGTGATTACGATTTTGCATCGAGAATAGACACATATTTACTGACTTATTCCGGATGAAATTTTTAGTTACTCGAGATCGTGTGCGTTTGTATTGGAAAACGAAAAAACTGATACTTATAATTTAAAAATCTATTATTTTAAGTTTTTTTTTTCATGAGTTTTTAACGGTGTTTGAAGGGTTTAAAGCCCTTTTGAAATTGAGGTGAAAAAAATAGGAATAATAAACTTGAAAATCAATGAAAATAAAAACAATAACAAAATAGTGCGTTGAAGTAATGATAAACATTTTTGAAAATAAATTAATCAATGAAAATAATTTTTAAAAAAATTTATAATCAAATAGTATTCAGGATACTTAATTTCGCTAGCTCAAAAAAACACCTATCCTGGCTTCAGGAGAATAATAATTATAAATTTTGGCTAGGATAAAGTAAAAAAAAAAATTTCGATAAATTATGTTGACCAAGTGATTATTAAAACAAAACTATGAAACATGAAAATGTTTAAAATCAAAGAAATTTTGAACTCTAGAGCATGAAATTCTAGAAATTTTAAACAGAAGTTCATAAAAACGCTGAAAATAGGAATAATAAAGTATAAAAAATCGATGAAAACACGAACAACAACAAAATAATTGTTTGAATTAATGATAATGATCTTTAAAAATAGAAACATTAATAAAAATGAATAAAAAATGAAAATAAATTAAATGAAATAGAATTCAAGATTCTTAATTTCACCAACTGAAACACAATAACAATCCTAGCTTCAGAAGAATTATAATCATAAATTTTTGGCTATAAAAACGTAAAAAAAAATTTAAGGAATTTTATTGATCCACTGATTAATAAAAAAAAAACTAGAATTTACTTGTAAAAACTTTATAATTTAATTTGTATTAATCGGGATAATTTTTGATGAACAAAATTGACTTTATAATGACTTCGATTATTGTACTTCAAAATAATAATAATCGATATAGATTTTTAAAACAAATTTCAAGTACCGATCAAAAAATTATTGACTTTTCGTTCTTGCCGTAATTTCAAGTAATCAAAAATATTTGAGTTACAGAAAAATAATTAGGGAAAAGGAAATTTTTATGCATTTTTTATTAAAACGCAATTTGTATTAAATTAAAATTCTTAAACAAGGATAAACACAAATTGAATCTCTTTTTACTATGAATGTATATCGTTCCTCGTAAAATATAGCTTTTTTAAAAAACTTCTTCATAAAAATACTATGAAGATCTTATAAAAATTTAGCCTATAAATGTAAAATTTTTCCCGATCGATTCGTTTTCGTATTGATGATTATTCTTTTCCTGTAGTAATTTTGCATTCGAGAACGCGATTGCGCAAAAAAGTCAATGTCAGATAAGAAAAATACTCGAAGAAGGACACGAATTCACAACAGTGTATGATTATTGAATGACAGATAGTTTTTTTGGTTAAAGTTCAGAGTTTGCCAAAGAAATACAGAGTTTTCACAGGCCAGAGAAAAGTATTCCAATTCCATATTGAATGATTAGAAAGTTGATGATCACAGTAGTGGCAAAGAATTAAAAGAGAAGGTTTTTCGTCCGAGTCTAAAACGAGGTCGGGAATAAAAAAATTTTGCGGGTATGAGCAATAAATTCAAACATAATTCCTGTTCTTCCATTGCACACGTTTTGAATGTTTTCCATTCATGTGCGGAAAATGGCCGTCGTTTTTTCGCGTCCGGGATTGCTGAGGTGAAGGAAACTCGCAATTTTCCGCCGCATTAATTGATTTTTTCCTGCTCTCTGCGTTAAGAAAAAACCTTAGATTTGCTCGCAGAAAAATTCTTCTTTAAGCTCCTTTTGTCGCTCAACCGTGACATGGGACGAGGCGATAAATGCCAATAACAATTTTGTCTCGGGTCAAAACTTGTTGGGACTCTAGCGCAGAGTTGTGCACTTTCCCTGCAGCTTACTACGTAATTGCCACGGCTCTTACGTGGTCTGTTAAATAACGTGTTTTCAAACTAATTTTCATTTCGAATTCTTCACTTCTGCAAAATCACGAAATTCTTGTATTTTCGAATTTTTCGAAACCTACTATCGTTCGTTGCTTTTAATTTCAATCTTTCTGGATTTTATCTTCGTAGTACTTGTAATGCATAGTAAAAAATTTATTTTGACTATATTACAATTTTTCAAAATTCTTAAAATCGACGAAAAATATGTTCAAGTCATGATGTTTCTTGATAGTTGTATGAAACTTGATCGGGCAAAGATTTCAATGAAAAAAAATTTTTTTTTCATTTTTCGTTTAATAAATTTCATATTTAAAATTAATTATTCAACTTGAATATACACTAACTTCGAAATTTTTCTGAAAGATTTCACGACAAAGCTTCATTTTCATTTCGCAGTCAACAATTTCCGGTAGAGGAATTCATAAAATTTTCTCCGAATCAAGGTTCAAAGTATATGATCGAATAAAAAAAGTTTCTGTATTTTAAACATTATGATTCACTCTAATTTCATCATACTCTAATCTACGTCAGTGAATCTTTCAATAGAAAATATGTTTATAAGTAACGAATTTAACATTAAAAAATGCAAAAAACTATCCCGATTTTTAAATTCTTCTTGATTGAAGTTTTACAGTTTGAAAAGGTTAAACGAATTTTTTTTCATTTGAAAAGTTCAGAACTATTATACATATTTCATACCATGTTTGAAATTTGAAAGAATAAATCAGTATTGTTGACTTCAAAGACTGCCAATAGCTTTTAAAAATTGAAAAAATTTCAAGTATAAAATTTTTAACACAGATTTCTATTTCAGGAATGATTCCACGAATAGTCCATCAACGTGTGCAATATCCCAATATCGTAATTTACAACAAACTTTTCAGTTGTTTAGATTCTAACGAAAAAAAACAAATCAGAAAATTTTTTCTTATAATAACCAGTGACACACTTATACAAAAAATTTCATATTTATAAAAAAAAATTAGTGCCCCATATATTTCTTATAAGCTGTGAAATTTTTAAAAGAAATTTATAAATCATACCAAATTACCATCGACGAATGTCCATGAAAATAACTTTTTTATGAGAAATGGATTATTCAAAATTCTCGTGCACCACGTTTAACGCACACGCGCAAGTCGATTAGTACATGCTCGTGCTCGCTAGGTGGCTATACCACATTTTTTCTCAAATACGAATTATTGTGGACGAAAACCACTGCAGAAAATTACTTTATTTTGCAGTAAAAAGACCCAGGTCCTGCCAAAAAATGTTTTTCCTATCGATCTGTGACAACAATTATCCTAAAAAATGCATATAATGTATAAAATGAAGTCTTGAACTTCAATATCTCAGAGACCTACCAGAAAGCAACCGTATCACTACCAGAGGAGTTCCCACAGGGATCCAATGATTTCCTCAATCATTTCATCATGTAATAATGTAAGCAATTTTTTATGTTCCATCTAGTAGCTGTTACGATAAAACGATGATGATGATTTGATTCAAACCAATTGTCGTTTCAACTCAGAAACAAAACAAGATCAACGTCAATATTAGAATATTTTATTCATGATACAACGAAGAATTATCAAAGACGTTATGAGATAACGATTTGTTAGGTGAAAATGTGAAAATCGCACCGATTTTGCACTAACTCGCCATGCCGCAAAATAAAAAAAGTTTTAATTGATTTCAAAGTTGAATTGCTATACCGAAAAAACAGCTATGTATGCCGGTGATTATATAAAACTAAAAATCCTGCGTTGTCGACGAAAAAAAGCTCAGAATTCGGAATACAAATAAAATTAAAGAAAGAGTATACATAAGTCACTTGTTTTTACATGACTGAGTATGTAAAAAAATACTCGTGTCTAGTATTAAAATAAAATTATATCATTTTTTGATACTATTGCCTTGATTATGTACTCAATTACTCATGTACTATTTACAAATATATGAGGGATGAAAAACACGCGAAAAAAAGGGAAATTTTGATGGTTTACGTGCCTCGTATGTAAATCTTCGAGGCGAAATACTTTCGTTGATAATGCGATTTTTATGGCGATGAAACTTCGCCATTCAAGACAGTAACAGGGGAAGACCATTTTTTCTTGTGCGGGTCAACACCGAAACCTTCGTCGTAATTTCCCCGTGTTATGAAGAGCTGCTTAAAATGCGGAATGCAGTAAAGTTTGCCGTTGTTGAGAGTAAAAGTGTCCATTCTGAAAAATTTACAATTTGACGTGACACAGTGAAATCATTTCTTGGAAAAAAAAAAAATTTAATTGTAATTACGAAATTTCGAAGAGATGAAAAATTGAATGATCACTTACAACAGCATGAAAAGTTATTGAAGTTCGACGTATTTTCTGTATGAGTTTATCACGAATTTTATTGCATGCGTTTATTCATGGACTGTATCGATTTTTTTATTGTAATATTGTTTCTGTACGATATGAAATGACAGATTTTCGCATTGGTAAATAAAACAGGAATAATTGGACACTTGTGATAAAGATTTTCTGGCAGTGTTTACAAAGTTATTACACAACTTATATTTTCTAAAAAACTTTTTTCGAGGTTTCAAACTTCCCATGAAATTTTGAAGTAAAATTATTTGTTGTTTAATAACAATACAAACAATTACAAAATGTAGCGTTGACTTAACCCGTAGTTCCTACACCTCAAAATAGCACATTATTTCTACATCACGTATTTTTTACCCCGCCGAGGTTCAAAATCCTATATCTGTTTTATTAATTCCGCACAACTAAGGTGCACAATTTAGATCAATTTGCGACCCTGTTTCTTAAGCCATTACAAAAATAACACTTGGAAAAAAAAATCACCGGGTATAAAATACCCGGTGTAGGAACTATGGGTTAATAATAATTATTTTTAGAAATGAAGTAATAATTGAAAATGAAAATATGTGAAAGTTATCTAAAATGCAAATACTAAAATCTAGAAGACGTAACAAATAGTTTTCTGTCAGTTTTCAAATTTAGGTAGAATTTAGGATTCTTCATTTCATTTACTCAAATATCCTGGCTTCAAATGAATTATAATTATAAATATGTAGCTAGTATAACGAAAAAAAAAGATTTTTTTTTTTTTTTGTTGAAATAATGGCCACTCAGAGCCAAAGAAATTTTTTTAATCCAGTGATTTATAAAAAAAAAACTAGAAGTTACGAAAATGTTGAAAATCGAAGAAACTTTGAACTCTGAAGCTTAGAATTTTAGAAATTAAGACATAAGTTCATGAAAAGACCAAAAGATATATCGAATCATGAACAAACTAAAGAAGAATAAAAAGTATCAGAATTCTGAAAAGAAGTGTTTTCTGAAAAATCTCAACAAATACGTACAATCTATAAAACTTGACATTTTGGATCATCGAATTTTGGAAAAAAAGGTATTAAAAATCTATAAAAATACTATAAATATAAAAAAATAGTATAAAATGCTACAAAATCTTATAAAGACCTTGAAAATTACGAAAATATACAAAATCCACATAGATCTGATTTTCCCAGACATTTTTAAAAATACTGGAAATATATTGAAAGTAGTAGTCTAAAACGAATTGCAAAAACTTAGATTATACATAGCAATTTATAAGAAAATAAATTTTTTTGAAACTGCTTCAAACTCAAAATCCTAAATTCTAATACTTTGGTAACTATTTCTAGAAATTTAGACAGAAACTCATAAAAATTCTATAAAGTATTTTGAATCATAAACAAATTCTGAAGAGATACTAAAAGCATCAGAATTATATGAACGAACAGTTTTTTCAAAAATCTGAACAAATAAGTACGATCCAAAAAAGCTCAAACTCTAAATCATCGAATTCTGAAAAAACGTGTATAAAAATCTATAGAAATACTAGAAATATAAAAAAATACTACAAAACGCTACAAAATCTTATAAAGATCTTGAAAATTACAAAATAAAAAAAAAAATACATAGATCTAATTTTTCCAGACATTTTTTAAATTACTGGAAATCTTTTGAAATGAGAAATCTAAAAACGTATAGAACAATATACACATAAATTAGAAACTTTTAAATTACTCGAAACTCAAAATCGTAAATTTCAATACTTTGGTTCTGAATACTACAGACAGAAATTTTATGAACACTTTAAAAAGTATGAAAATATAAAAAATCTATAAGATATTCAAAAACTACGTAGATCTAATTTTCCCCGACATCTTCAAAAATACTGGAAATCCATTGAGATTGTAAATTTATATAGCAATCCACAAATAAATTAAAAGTCTATAAAAATGTTAAAAACTCAAAACCGTTGTAAATTTCAATAATTTTGCATTGAATTCTAAAAATCTGTAGAATGAATCAAATAATCCCAAGAAATCTTAAAAAATACTGAAAAATGCTACAAAGTTGTATGAATAACATAAAATATCATAAAAATTTCTGAAAAGCTCCATAAAAATATTTCTTTTGCGATGTTATGATTTTTAAACTTGACAATCTGGTTTCGGTCATAAGATTTTTCAATTTTACAAATTTCGAAGTTTCAAAATTATATAAATTTTGGAGTCTAGAATGTACCATTATGGAGATAAATGTTTGTGGTTTTTAAGTTACTGAGGTAAAAAAATTTCTAGAGCATCAAATTCTGGAAAACTATATAGTAATCTACTATACTAAATTAGAAATCTATTAATAAACTAGAAACTCGAAATCGTTGTAAATTTTATTACTTCAGTATCAAACTCTTGAAATATGTGAATTGAATCATAGAATACAAGAAATCTATAAAAATATCGAAAAATACTTCAAAATTCTATGAATAATATAAAATTCGAAAATTTCAGAGATTTATGAAATTCCTGAAAAAATATTTCTTTTGGCATTTCATTATTTTGAATCTTTATCAATCTGGTTTCGGTGATAAAATTTTTCAATTTTACTAATTTCGGAGTTCCATAATTAAATAAATTTTTTTATCCAGAGTCAAGCATTTTTTATACATCTATAATACTTATACGAAAAACTGGAAGGGCTTTCTATTTTTATAAATTTTTATTTAGCTTTCTGAAATTGAATGCTTTAGAAATCGAAATGTTCTACAAATTTTCAATATTTTATAGGTTTTTAAGAAAAACTCCTGAACATTTTTTTGCCTACACCTCTGCCCTGCTTAAAAAAATCTATTGAAAACCATTGAAAACCATTGAAAATTGTAAAAAGAGACCATTGCCAATGTTTCTCCATGTTAAGTAAATGGGATTTTCAATCGTCCTGGACTATTAGGACTATTGGAGCCGATTGAAAATCCCATTTACTTAACATGGAGAACCATTGGCAACGGTATCTTTTTACAGTTTTCAATGGTTTTCAATGGTTTTCGATGGATTTTTTTAAGCAGGGTGCTTGATTGCCTTATAAAAAAATGTATGTATAAAATTCACACATTTTAATAATCTATCACATAAACAAATACAATAAAAAATAATCAAATCATGAATTGCGATTTTATACTGTCCATTTCGATCAATTCAAAATTGTAGAAAATTTTTTTGGATTGTGCTCATGATTTCAACCCCTAATATTTCCTTCAATTTTGAGTTTTCACAAACATGACAAGAGAAACATTATGTCAAAATTTCGGGAACAATTCACATTTTTTGGGTATGACGTAAAAGATACATAATAACTCTTTGTATGACGTTATTTGTTAACTTTCTCTTACCTTAAAATGCAATTACAGTGCATACATCTGAAACACTGTTTATGGAAAATTTTGCTGTTTGTTTCCACTTTCTCTACCGGATAAACCCTCTTTCGACACATCGCACAAAGATCGACAGAATGAGCTGGGGTTTCCTGTTGTTTATTTTCAATAAACATAACATATTCAATAAAAAAATCTTTCATCACGAGACGTAATTGAATTGCAAATAACTCGAACCATCTTAAATCTTTCCACAAAATTCAATAAATATGAATCTTCAGTGATTTTGCGATTTCAGGTCGTCAGTTTATTGTAAATATATCAATGAATCACGTTTAAACGCGCGGTACAATTCGATGAGTCACGCATTTCTTCGGGAAAACGTACAGCTTTTCGCAATTCGAGCGTAACATATTATGCAAGTTATTTCATATCCGTCAGTTCCCTACGCAGGATCGTTGATAACTTAATATCTACCTCGAAGACTTTCATTCCGCTGTTTTTCAACGCCGTCAATTCCGGCAGTGCGCTGAAAATAATCTTTTTCGGAGGGAGATACATAACGTTGAAGCTTCACTTTACACGTTGTTCACAAATTACGCCCACATCGCGAATTTTCCCACCGGAAATGAAATCATTTTGCAATTACATACGACGATCGCAATGTTTTACATCTACAATTAATGTCATAACGTCAAAACGTAACTTCAATAATAAAATCCACGAAAAGTAAATTTTTATTCAATAACGTTGGAAATAACAAAACAACTATAATATTTCGTTCTCGAATTGCGTTTTTTTGTGCTCTTTGGTCGCGCTGGGATGTTTTCCATTCAGCGGTGCTTCTTTGTTCCCAACTGTGAATAATCCAGCGGATTTTCCTCGCTTCTACTGCTCCGCATCGAAAACGTAATTCGAGTGTTACAATTATTTCAGTTACAAGCTTCGCGACCGAGTGCATAAGTCGCGTTGCGTTTTTTAATGTAAACTAACGAGTCGTCAATGAAAATTAAAGTTGTTATTCAAACGATCGAAGACTCAATGTTACTTGGTATCAAATTTTGCTACAAAAAAAAGCCAAACAGGAATATTTTTCGGGCTGGTTATCAAGCAGGGAAGCACACTTTATGGAAAACTTTTTGAATTGTTGTAGCATCCATATTACAAATTCATTCATCGTGGATGTAACATGCATATATTAATTGGAATCAGTAATATCGATTGATTCTCGGAGTTGAATAATCAAAAGTCAGTAATCCACTATTAGTTATTTATCCTTTATAAATTGTTATTTAAATACATTATTTTCCTGTAGTTGTATTAAAAAAAACATTTTTAAAAAAGTATAAAAAACAATCAAAACTCCTAATCAAATTTGACTCCGAGGATCAAATTGGTGTTACTGATGCACAGAACAGGAGAAATTATTTACCTAAATGAAAAGTATTTATTTAAATTATTTGGCCACATTTCCTGATAAATAAATAATAGGTATAGCATTTTTTCAGAAACGATTCTTATAATTTGTCTGTAGAATCATTTTTCTTACCTACTTTTGTTCAAAATTATTTTTTCCAAGTTGAAAAACTTCTGAATTTCTTTAATTGTAAGGATAATGAAATAATATCATAAAACTGTAAATGAGTTTATTATTAATAAATAATATAGTATAAAATAATATATGAATATGGGTAATTATGGATTTATTATATAGAGTTATTAGTTAACTAGTGATTATGGTTTGTAACCAAACCTTTATTATTAGTCACGAGCTATTTTTCAATAAGAAACTCAACAATTTTGCAACAATGCAACAATTTTGTTTAAGAAATTCGTGACTTTTGAACTCCATTTAATTACACCAAATTTTGCAATAATTTCATTCGCATCGAAATTCTCTGCCATTTTTCTTAGATATATGTATCACAATTTTTTCGTTTTTTATTTATTTTGAGTGATTTGAGATTTTTTCGTGCATAAATAAATAATCAGTTTACTAGTTTTTCGTAAATAACTTATTCTGTCCTGATTATAATAAGCCATAGGCAATTTTTTAAAGGAAATTCAAAAATTTGGCAACAAGTTTAGTTAAGAAATTTGTGACCTTTGAACTACATTTCATTAAACCACGTTTTACGATAATTTCATTTGCATCGATACTCTCTGCCATTTTTCTTACATAATATCATGTTTTTTTGTAAATATTTTGACGCTTTTTTTTCAATAATTTGGGATTTTTCGTCTAGAAATAAAGAAACAATTCAGTATTTTTCAGTAAATAATTTTTTCTGCCCTGATTATAAGTGAGAGGCTATTTTTTAATAAAAAAATCAACAATTGTGCAATAACGCAAAAATTTTGTTCAAGAAATTCGTGACCTTTGAACTTTATTTCATTAAACCAAGTTTTGCGATAATTTCATTTGCATAGAAATTATCTGCCATTTTTCTTAAATATATACCACGTTTTATATGTATTTTAAATAATTTCAGGTTTTTCCGTATATAAATGAATAAATAATTCATAGTTTTTCGTAAATAATTTTCTCTACCCTATTGATGATCATTTAAATAAATTAAATTTTTTCACTTACTACTATCCCATCTTAACTGACAAATAAAAATTTTTTAATGTAATTTAAATGGTTGACGAATGAATCATGAAGTTTTTGGATCATTGGAAAATAAATGATTAACACGATGAAAATTGTTAAAAGTTTATGAATTATCAATCGAATATTAATAACAAACAAAATTAATTTATCGCATCATTAACTATAATTATTGTTATGTTACTGTTCCAAACTACTCATCCATTATCGAACTCCGATTGAAAGAAAATAAGATTCATACCTAAAAATTTTTTCAATTTCGCTGAATTCAGTGAACATATTCCTGAACTATAAACAAACCTAATTTCAAGCATGTCACGAAAAAATTCACATCGCATTTACATAAAAAGCAATGTCAAAAGACAATTAGCATTGCGAACATCGATATCACTGTTGATGGGAATTGGTAAAAATACAAAATTTCCCAGGTGCTCAAACAGTGAAACATCTCATGCTGCGAAAATAACACTTAAGCTAGTCTTAGGTGTACATCAACATAACTAAACTTTGAAATTCAAATCACAAAAACACAATAAAACAAGTGCAAGGCAGTTATTTGCAATTCCATTACACACTCAACAAGCATGGGTAAAAACATTTTTTTTTTTTCAAAATATGTACCCGAGGGGTCGTGCACATCATACGCCACACAACTGGTTTTGGGTTGGGGGTAGGGGGAGGGAGGGGGGATAATTCTAACGTTACGTCACGTCAAAGAATTGATATAATGAGGTTTTGGGTAACGCGACCTTCTTTTTACCCACAGTTTTTGAACCAAAATCTTTCTACTCAAAGAACTATCAAAGAAAGCCCTCATTCTTCTGGATTCCGATGCCGAATCACGCTACCCTCACCTGCAACAGGAATGTCTGGCCAAGGAAGGTTAAACCTTTCATCCTACCAACACACCAACACGCTCTCCGATGGCTTGAACAGTCTAAAGACCAAAAAATTTCATCAAAATACTGATTGGCTAATTCCCGTGATGTGTCGTGTCGCATGTGTTGTATAACTTCACTGCTTTTTTCGAGTGACGTGACGTTTTAGGGCACGATGAAATCAAAAATTTAGTAACGTTGTAGTGCTCGACCCCTGAGTTACATGTCAGCAGTTTGTGTCTTTCAATTAACTCTAATCAAGTTCATGCCAGCTTCAGGAGTAGCTTTAGATATAATTGTTTACGGATTAGGAAGGTTTTGTCAATGTATTAACATACCACAAATCGGTTGACTTTTACTCTGGTCGCGCGGGGCGAGTCTGTTTGTGAGGAGCCCAAAGATTCGAAGCGGGCTCTTAGACTGCTCGCGGATTCGATGCTTGCTTGCTCTCCCTCGGCCATTTCCAACTCCGCGACATTGTGAGCATTCGTTTTGCCATCCTTTGCTGGCCACTGTTCGAACTTGGCGCGCAAGGCTTTGGCACGTGCTGCGTTTTGAGTTTGTTTCAAAAATTCGTCCTCCACCTGAAATTTTTTACAATGTAGAAGAAGCAATCATGAAAAACCCTGCTGAAAAGAAAAGATGTATAATGATTGACATTTTCAAGTCGATCATTATCCATCATATGTCATCACGAGGACCCATTTTGCGTTATCCAAAATTATGTAAAACGATCGAGATTTTCAAGTCGATCATTTTTCATCGTATTTCAACACTTTATCGACACATTTTTCTTAAAAAAGCTGTAATATTTAAAAATTATGTAAGTCTATTATTTACATGTAAATAACAATGTAAAAGTATATGAAATATAATTAACACATAATTTAAATATTATACAATCTTACATAAAATATAAAAGTATATTACATAATCATTATAATATATTGAATTATGTAAAATAAATCAAAATCGATCGCTCGGAGGCAATTCTTTAAAGTATTTTTATTATAGTATCAATATTTCGACCCTGATCAGGGTTCTCTTCAGGATCATTTCAAATAAAAGTCCTATTCGTAAATAAAGCGATTGACAAATAATATTATGATAAGAAAACCATCGTCAATGATTCAATCATCTCATTTGGGAACCAACGTACCTTATCCGAGGCTCTGACATAATTAGCATCTCTGACATCGGGCCCCTCCTCGCTATCCGACTCCTCGACTTCGTCTTCGTTGTCCTCCTCTGACTCGGAGGCCGAGGTTTTCGCGACTCTGTCCTCCAGCGGCGGCGTGAATCGTTTCAAGGGCTTCGGCCCCTCCGGAATGTCCTCTTTCGTCGCTTTCTCTTCCATCTGCCTGAAGATAGAGAGCATCTTTCGAGCGGTGTCCGTGTGCACGACGTCGTCCACTTTGTCCTCCGAGCGCACAACGTCGGAATCCCGGTGGACCTCGCTCTCTGGAGACTCCGCCTGCCGGTTAAACAACAGTGATAACGACTTGGCCAATCGATCGGGCACAAAAGTTTGGTGAGTGGGCCCTGAAAATTACTTGAGAATATTATTTTTAAATGTTATCGCATGAATGCTTGTCACACAAAACACTCGCGTGCACTATGCGAACCTTGGTTTGACCGTCGCGCGGTGGCGTAAAACGAAACTGCTTCCTCTGCTTCTCTGGCTCTTTGTACGTTTCAAAAAACTTGAATTTATTGGAGATGTCTGAGGTTTCGACCTGTACTTCCTCAGCGGTGTCGCTGCTTCGCACCACGTCCTCCGCGACGGTTCGTGCCATAAAAGCCTTTGCGTTTATAAAGTCCATTAAACTCGTAATCTCTATTTTTGCGGCTCGTCGTTTTTATTGTTCAATGTGCTACATTCGTGTCGAAATTCGTCAACTAATGATTCTAGAAATTTTTGAATTACTCACATCCCGAGCTCGTCGAGGAGTTTCCGGGGTTTTTTGCTTCACAGGAGTCACCTGCTGGCCAGTTTTGGCAGCACTTGCATCGAGCTCCAGAAACAGTGACCGGGATTTTCTTCCAATGCCTGAAAATGGTTTCCTCATATAGTCGATTTATTGTTACTATTATTATTATTATTATTATTATTATTATTATTATTATTATTATTATTATTATTATTATTATTATTATTATTTAAAGACAACAATACCTGCTGCAATCACTTCTTCATCTGGCCTCTCCTTCATTTGTTTCGCATGACCGTCCTCTTCATCTTGGTCAGTGATCGGCTCGCCCTTTTCAAACCTCTCTTTTATAGACCGCGCCTTGTTTGAATGCTGAATCTCCTCGATAGCGTTGATTTTTGTCACGCGTTCACTGTCTGCAACTGCTTGCTGATATAGTTCTTTCATCTTTCCTTGCTTTCCCTAGACGAAAATTCATTTTATTTAAGTTGTCGTACACAGAGAAGTATTTGTTTCAAGGATAGTATTTTTCTATGTATTTTAATTACGCAACTATTAAACGTTCTTACATTCGAATAATCATTAATGGTCCTATGTCAACGGCCTCGGGTGAGGGCAGCAAAACAACCATTACCGTCTTTTAATATTTTATCTACTACGTGTGTTTAAAATTGATGGCATGGTTGTTTGAATTGAAATGATGTGAGTTTGTTATCCGGTCGATATTTTTGTTGTCGTACTGTGAAGGGCTAGATTTATGCGGAAAAAATTGGAGAGGGGGGTGGCGCAAATTTTCAAGACCACTTCCTGAATTTGTTTTACCTGCGAGAAACTAAAATTTAGCAAAGATGTCAATATTTGAATAACTAGTGTGAGGATTTTTTAATTATTTCGTTGGTATATGTAGCAACATGATAAGTAAGTTTCATGATGACATTACAACTTTATAGCAAGTTTGATAGTATAATAAGTAAATATTATTATTGAGAATATTAATTGTTAGTTGGAATTTCATAACACATTATCAGAAACTCTTTTGCACTCCACGTGGTAATTTAACTTAGATTAATGAATTATACAGGATTTGACATTTTTATTTTGAGGTCCATATAAAAAACGGTGAACATCTCTGAAATTTTCGAAATTTTTCTAATTTTGATGGAATGTTCGGAAAAACTGAAATTTTCGAAATAAAATTGCTGAACATGTCGAAACATTGTATTTTCATAATTTCTGAATTTCAATTTACTTATCAATAAATGTTGTCAAGTATTTTTCATTGCAAATTTTCAGAACGCTTGAAATTTCCATAAATCTTAAAATTTTCCAAATTGGAGCTTTTTGGAATTATTAATAATTTATGAATATCGCGAAAGTCTTATCGTTTTAAAAATTTCTTAAATGTGACGAAATTCCGGAATGTTAGTAATCATCGAAGATTATGAATGATATTTATAAAAATAAATAAATTTTTACAATATTGAAATTCTAGCAATCTCCGAAACTTTCTAATGTCTGACAACTTTTCGAATTTCCCTTATCAATTACAATTACATCTCTGCAAATCTGAAAACTGCTTGAATATTGGAATTTAACCAAATTTAGTTTATTTTCAGGATGTCAGTGTTCTTGGAAACTTCAAAATTATAATTATTCACAGAGTTCCTAGAGTAGGAAAAATTTATGAAATTATGATGGAATACCAAAAATTTGCTAAGATTTTCAGAATAACTAAAGTTTTCATAGTAAAGTTGCTAAAATTGTCGAAATTTCTCTATTTTTGTAATTTCTAGATTTTATTATGATTACGAATAAATTTTGTCGACCATTTTTTGTCTCGAATTTCCATATATCTTAAAATTTGCCAACTCCAAGCTTTTTCTAACTATTTATAATGAATGAATTTTGCAACAGTCGAACAAAATTGGAAATTTTCGTTTTGGAAAAAATGGTCATTGGAACACAAAAATTGGAAAACTTGTACCCCAATTGACATGCTCAGAGCCAAAAATGGACAAGTGAGAGACAGACTTATGTGAATCTTCATATTTTCCATCCTCACTTGTCCATTTTTGGCTCTGAGCATGTCAATTATCCTATCGTTTAAAAAATATTCTAAATGTGACGAAATTTCTGAATTTTAGTAATCATTTAAGATTATGAACCATATTAACGGAGTGCACAAGAATTTGAAAATGATGATTCGAGAAAAAAGTTTGGTGCAGCCATCTAGTGAGCACAAGAGTACTAACTGATTTGTACGTTAGTGCGCAGTGCACAAGAATTTGAAAATGTTTCGAGAAAAAAATTTGGTGTAGCCACCTGGCGAGTACGAGTGCACTAACCGATTTGCATAAAAATAAGTCATTTTTCACAATATTGAAATTCTTGCAATCTCCAAAATTTCAAATGCCTGGCAACTTTTCGAATTTCCCTGATCAATTACATTTATACACTTTTAAAAATTGCTTGAATATTTGAATTTTACAAAATTAAGTGAACTTTCAGAATGTCAGTCTTCTTGGAAATTTCAAAATTATTACAATTCAGGGGTTTCTAGAATGGGAAGAGTTTATGAAATTATGATGGAATAACAAAATCTGCTAAAAATGTTCCAAATAACGTAAATTTTGAAATTACCAAGTTTCACAAAACATCTGAATTTCCGAATTTTTCACACTTTGTGATTCTTGTAAATTCATATAGAAAACTCAAAGTTCATATAATACTCTATTTCACAGAACTCTACATTGTTTCTTAGGAGAAAATAAATGAAGAGGCGACAATTTTCGAAACTGCCTAGGGGCGCTAAATTCCTAAATTCGGCCCTGGTACTGTGTAATATGTGCATGAAAGAATGGAAAAGAACCTCGGTTCTAGTTTTTCAGAAGGGCAATGATTGATAGGGATAAATGGGTATTGCAACGTTAGAGGTGAAATTCTTGAATCATCGCAAGACGAAATGAAGCAAATGCATTTGCCAAAAATGTTTCCAATGATCATTGATGATTATGGCAGATGAGCGCTGCATGGGAAGTGAAATTACCATGAAGAGCCTGGAACGAATGCCAGCTATCTCCTCTTTGCGGGCCTCGCGTTGAGATTCGCGTCTTCCCTGCTGACTCGTTGTTTCCCATCGACTTTTCATGTCATCCATCTTTGTGAAGCTCATTGGCCGCTCGCGAGTACCGCGTTTCGCTTTCACGATGTCTGTGTCGACTTCTGTAAAAGCACACACCATTGACAACCATGATCCACTGACAGTTTGACAGATGAAATTAAAAACCTTCAGTTTCTTCATCCTCGACTTCCTTCTCACTCTCACTGGACTCTTCGTAATAAACACCATTCAAAGTTTCGTCCGAAACTCCGACATCCATTCCCTTGGCTTGGAACCTGCAAAGTGTTCATTGCAGAATATTTTCATAACTCTTGGATGTTCTTTTTCCTTACTTTGCCAGTTTACTAAGTATGCTCGGCGACCTCTTGACTGCAACCTGGGAGGGTGACCTCTCGATCTCATTGCTTTCTGAATTGTAGTTTTCGAAAACTTGGAAGCGCAACTTGACGTTCAAAGTTGAGAGCTCTTCTAATCCAAGATCCGGCTTGTCAGAGGCTGCAGGAAAACGGAAAAAACGTTAATTTGTGCGTAAAAGCGAGCTATTTCGAAAAAGCAGGCTGCCGTCACACGAGCTAAGAGATTTCAAATGTTAGGTTCGATCATCGCGCTTTACGCAAAACTCATTTGTGCACATTAAGTAGGTATGGTCGGATATTCAAGTGGTTAATCGCACGTTGGGCACGCTTCGATGCATCGAGAAAGTGTTATTTTCTTCGTCAGGCTTTTAGGAAATTTCTCTAAGCCAAAACGCACTTTTCACTATTCGCCATTAGCTTTACCTCTAACTACGTCTGGAGGCAGTTCTTTTGGCTGGTTCTCGCGGATAATCAATTCCGGTTTTTGTGGCCATGCTGTGAAATTCAAGATACTACAACCATTGAAATTGAAAAATAATGATCAATGAAATGTTCCCTTTATCAGTGATCGTATGACAGAATAATGAGACTTATTGAGCCACTTATATCATCATACCTGGCTTGTCCGAGTCCTCGACCGGTTTCGGAAGGAAAAGTTCTTTAAAGTGGGGCTTGCAGTAAAGCGTGCTCTCGTGGCTTTCGTAATTGTCGCCGTTGAGCTGCTTGCTGCATTGCGTGCAACGGAAGCAGTTCTTGTGCCAAATCAGGCCCTCAGCTTTCGTGCGCTCCATTTGGAAAACGACCTTGCCGCAACTGCGACAGTTTGGGTTCTCGTCTCCATTCTGGCCCACCTTCGATCAGACGGTGCACAAACATTATTATCGCATTCATTCATTCTGTCATTTCAAATACGTACCGCGTTCAGCTGTTGCTGAACTTTGCCAACATCGGAGGATCGTACGTGGAGCACGGTTTTTTTTGTCAGCGCGTCGAACTTGCTCAGACTTGATTTCTGAAAGGCGGTTAATCGCGGAATGATATGCACAGAGCTAGGATGAGCGTTCACTTGTGCTCGATAAATGACGCGTGTAAGTATCACTCACCACAGAGATATTCTCCTTTTCGAGGTCGCTCTTCTTGCTCTTTTTGGTTTTTTTAGTCCGCGGGGTATGGTTGGGCAAGGCATCACTCCCAGCAGTGCCCTCGATCTTCTTCTTCTTCTTCGTCACTGTCTTCGTCGTGCTCGGGCTCGAAGTTACGATGCCGCCGGCACTGCCGCCGCTTATTTTCACTTCCTCGTGACTTTCGACCTGCGTCAGCAAAAACGCTCATTAGACATTCAGGCCCCGCTTAGCACTCAATATTATTCTTTTTTTCCCCCCTTTTCGGTAGAATCTCGTCGCGGACTTCTTTCTTCCCTTTCTTGGGTAGAATTAGTGAAAAAGAAGGTGATTTCATGGAATATTATAAATAATAATAACCAATTTTATCTCGATATCTTATCTGACCTAAGTGCTCGAAAACTCTCACAAACGCTCAGAAACGTTTTTCTTCATTACAAGTGATCAAGGAACAAAACGGATATAAAGAAAATTTTAAGTAATTTTTATTGATAATGGGAGATATTTTAAAAAATTGTAATTTGATGGTGAAAAAACTGTATTTCTTGATGTGGGTCTTATAAAGGGACCGACAGCTTGGATAATGCAATTAGGGCTTAAGTTACTTTTCCCTAATTATTGATAGTGGCTACAACTGATCGAATTCAAATTAATTAGAGATATTGTAAGTTCATTTTTTATTTTAATAAAAAACCGTTTTTGTCATACTGTTATATTAAAATAAAGTTGGTGTTATTTCTATTTAACCTAGGGATATGATTAACAAAATTTTCAATAAAGTAGTGTCAAAATTCGACTGAGATTTGAACTAATGTATGTTATTGATAGTTTGCTTCTTATTTTTTTTTTTTTTTTTTTTTTTTGATGAAAGAATTTGAAGTTTCTCCCATTACTATTTCCAAACGAGACATTTTTATTAAAGTGATTCAATAGTATGAAAATCATTTTTTGAAAACAACTTTTCGGTTAAAAATAAAGTTTTTAATGAGGAATGAACAGAAAGCAAATAAAAATGAATATAACAGTTGAAGTTAATAAATATATGATGGATAACTTAAAAAATATATATACTAACAGTAAATAATTGTTAATTCGTAATTCCTCAATAAAAATAGCAAAAAAAATTTTTCCACATTTTTTAAAAAAATGTACATTGATTTAAACAGTCTGATTAAACAGTTTTCTAAAAAAATAAATAATTCATGTTATGCCTTGATGTTCGTAAAATATTTTAGTTCGCACTAAAATTCTTAGAAAATGAAAGTACAGTACAATTTTTCGAATGAATGATGAAATAAGGAAATTGATGATGTGGAAAGACGAAGACATAATTTTCCGATGATAATCAAAGTTAAATTAATGAACACGATAATAGCATAAGACGATTTTTGTAATTCCTTAGTTTGTTAATTTCAATCGAAAAATATAAAAATTTCATATTTTATGAATGTAAAATTGCATCTTTGATCTATTTCAATTCTTATCCTCTAAAATCCTCGATATTTTCAATGCTATCGACAATAATACTCAAGAAAAAGTAAAAAAAAATATTTCATTCATATCAATTTAAACGTTTTCCCCCTCTGTAAAATTCCCTGAATTTCCTGAACATCATGAAAACTTTTGAATAAAAACAAAACGCTCCATCATTCTGAAATGAGAACCGAAATAAAGGAAAATCCGTAGAGAAGTCTTATAATTTGACGTCAAAAAACTCATTCTTCCTCCAATCAGAATCGAAGTACTTGAACGCACTGAGGAAAAACGTAACCCACCTGATGTGAGCCGAGAATTTTCCAGATCACCAAAAAATGATCCAATTCGCGATTCAGCAGAATCTCATGCGTCGCAACTCGTTTTTTTCAAGGCCAACAGGTCATGGACACGAATTTCTCAAAAAGCCAATACCCACTGATATAGCGGGCTTCCGCGCAAAAACCATACGGTAAATAAAGGTTCTCGGCGAATCGCGATTTTCACCCACACTGTAAAACAATGAATAAATGGGAGCTGGAGGCAGAGTGCAGCCAAGTTATCCAGGCCGTTTCCGGGTACACGCGGATGGGAGAGGAAGAAAAAAACGGGAGAAACCCTGGGGGAGAGAGCGCGCCTTCGGTAACGAGACCGGGTAAAAGCGGCGTGTCGTTGACTTTAGCCAGGCCCCATCGGGGTCAACAAAAGTCAAGCCTCCGGGAACAACGAAGCGACCATTTTTACGCACAACACCCAACGCGACGCAAGACTCTGCTCGAACTGAGGCCCGACCTCTGCCGAAAGTGCCGACTCGAGCCGACTCAAAGCCAGTATAGTGAGGGGCGTGAGGGACCCTCCGTCCTTGAAGTTTTCAACTTACACTGCAACGTCTCTGAAAACCTGCGCTAGCGGAACAAACGAGGAGGAGAACAAGACTAGGCCCTGGTCGCCCTGGGTAGCTGCATTCTGCGAGATTACGGGAGATTTCTTGTTTGCTAAGCCGATATAGCAGGGCTCTACCCAGTGAAATGCTAATCGTGTTTTTATATAAAAACGTAACTGAGCATCTAATTACTGCAAGAAAAAAAGGATTTGCTGTAGCAACAAAAATATGGGATTTTTTTGCAGCTGTAGCTTGTTTTTTTGTTGCCAGGACACAATCATTGTGCATAAAATTCTATTACATAGTAATTGTGCTCTTGTATAGCAAAAAAGATTTGTTGAGGTAACAAAAAAATAAGCTACTGCAACAGAAAGATGTGCTGTTACAACACAAATTGACAGAACGATTTTTTTTGCATCAGTAGCTATTTTTGTTGTAAGAGAACAATCATTATGCATTAAATACCATTTAATAGTAATTGTGCTTTGGTAACAAAAAATATTTGTTGAGGCAACAATAAAAAAGCCACTGCAACAAGAACATCGGTTGTTTCAACAAAACTTGACAGGATGATTTTTTTGCAACAGTTGCTTATTTTTGTGTTGCCAAGGCACAATCATTATGCATAAAATTCGGTTGCATAGTAATTGTGCTCTGGTAACAGAAAATATTTGTTGAGGCAACAATAAAATAGCTACTGCAGTAAGAACATCTACTGTTTCAACAAAACTTGATCTCTAAATCTGAAACAGTTGATTTTCACTGGTTGCCAGTCTGTTTGATTGTTTCAAATCGACAAAAGTCGTCCACTTGTCAACCAGTAGATTCAACTGGTTGAATCGATTAATTTTGCTGGATGAATAAGTTGAATTAACGGTTTGACAGTTGTTTTAACTGAACAAATACTTAAATCAACTGTTCGACGATTGAACACTTGTGGAAAATTTTTTGTTGCCTAACTTTGCCTATCTTTGCCTCTATTTTGCCTCAACTTTGCCTAACTTTGCCTATCTTTGCCTCAACTTTGCCTAAATTATCTTGACTTTACTAAAACTTTACCTGGATTTTCTGAACTTTGCCTGACCTTGATAGAAAAAGCTATTGTTAGAAAAAAAATTCGTTTCATCAAGTTGTGTAAGAACAGAACATCTTATCTTTTTTTTCCGTAAAAGGTAGGGTGTTAGACTATTTGTGACTCCTGACTAATACCTATTATTATTCTTATAGAAAAAAAGATTGATTTTCATATACCAATTTCCAATCATATATTGTATTTTTTATATCATGTTAAAATTTTCGAGCTACCTTGCCCTTTTTTTAAAACAGTTTTCCCGATTGTTTGGTAATTTGAACTCAACGAAAATATAACAGCTCTGTTGCAAAATCACTGTAAAAAAATGCTTAAGATAATCTATAAGATTTATGGACGTTTATGAACATTAGTAAACAAATTAATGAATATTTTCTTTAGCGACTCCTATAAATGTTATGAATTTTTTAGAATTTTCGGCAATCTTTGGAATTATCAATGTAAATATTCAATTTTTCATGTCACGTACGTCACACGTTTAAACGTTGTTAAAAAATGACACCATTTCAGCACATTATTTATCTCGACTTGGATTAGTTAGAAGCAATTCCAATAATTAGGGAAAAGTAATATTCACCTAATCACAT
Source organism: Platygaster orseoliae (assembly GCA_030522825.1). Lineage (NCBI taxonomy): Eukaryota > Metazoa > Arthropoda > Insecta > Hymenoptera > Platygastridae > Platygaster > Platygaster orseoliae. The sequence goes on along the minus strand of JAPYZL010213718.1, from coordinate 8,975 downwards.
TATCCAAGCTTTTTTCCATCTTCATCTTGTTCCTTACTTCTTTGTCACTAGTAATAACTTATTTATACAGTTTTTGAAGTTCCTAAGTCAAAAACAACAATTTACATCACGTTATTTTCTCATATTTTTGTGATGAAATATAATGAAAAACAATACATTCTGCAAGAAAATTTAAACAACTAATAAAAATCCTGATTGTACAGTAATTTTTTTCGTCTATGTTACAAAATCAATTATTATAAATAATTTACTATTATTTGGAATTAACCATAAATGCAACATTATTACCAATTCCTTGTAAGTAAATCATCTTCAACAAATTAAAATTAGTTTTCCAAAATATGGAAAAGCAAGTACAGTATATAAAAACTGTTGAAAACGATTCATAAAATAATTTGTCATTTCTTATTTGCTGCGATTTATTATGAATATTCTAAAATCACTTTCACGAAAATTACTGCTTTCGCCAAACCTTATGGAAAATGATGTAAAACGATCAAGAAAAACTCAGTATTTTCTTCAGTCTTATGAAAAGTGATAAAAACTATTCGGAACCTCATCAGTTTTTTTTTCAGTATTTTAATAATTTTGAATAGTCAAAATTGCACACAATCTTTTTTTAAATCTATAAATACACATACTCGTCAAAAGTTATGACTCATAAATTTCGACACAAACAATGAACCAAAAAAGATGCATGACAACATGACACTCTTGTCAGAGCATAATTTCCACATTCCCGTTATGATTTCATAATGTAATCATATGATATCATGCCATGTCATGGATAACATCATATCGCACACATATGCTTCGTCATTAGCAGATCATATGATATCATATGATGTCATGGTGTGATATATCATACTCCAGTGACATCATCATTTGACATCATGAAGTCATTTGATTGCGATACGATATCACGGTATGACGTATCACGGCGTGATCAGAAATGATATCGTAAATGTTTACTGGGTAAGCTCAAAGCCTCGCTAACCCAGACATTGCTCTGGAATTGGGTTTACCGGAAACCACGACCTTGTCAATCTCTTATCAAGGAAGCAAACCCACACTTACATTGACGCGATAGCATTGGTTAGGTTCCAGAACACCCTGGTTATGCGGGGCAACAAGCGTGCAAGCCTCGACCAGATCTCTCAATCTTACGTCATCGTTTTTTACTTCTTCTCCCTCCAAAAAGCTTTCCTCGTCTCTTTCGTCGGACGACGAAACCCCGTCTTCTGGTACGACCTCAGGAAAATGATTGTTTTCGGAATGTTCCAACTGGGGTTCTTCCTTTTCGCTGAAAACGTCTTCCGTTTTGTGCAGGGGAACAACGCCCTCTTCGAGGTCTAAGTTCGAGGCCTCAATTCTGAGGGCGAGCTCGTTTTCAATAAGCTCCTGAAGGCTTTTGTCGTTGCCAGAGGTCAAATGATCCTGGACGAGGCCGTTTCGAGGAACGAGAAGGTCTTCGTCGTCGGCGCAAAGCTCGATTAGACGATCGTTGATCGTGCATTTGTTATTTTCGGCATTGCCATCCACGTCTAGCACACTTTTGTTAGAGATAACACTGCACACGTCGCTGCTTTTGTTATTGCTACTTACGATGCTATGGGATTTTTTCGTCACCAGGTCCGCCATTTTAGGGCCGAGCTACTCGGGGCACCTGAAACGTTAAAGTTTTTGCAAGTCTTAGATATCTTCTCGCCCCATTTCCTGCTCTTCGAAATGAAAGGAATGCTTGTATTGGAATGAGAGGGATCGCGGATAAATAAGCGCGAGGTGATTGAGATTTCGCAGGAGTAATGAACTCGGCTTGCTAATTATAAAAATACGAGCCACTTGCCAGAGTCATTTTCGTCGTTTACCTTCTGATAAAGCTTGTCCGCGGTATTCGTGCTTTTCGGAGCTTTTGCGTCGAGTGTCAGGAACTGGGAATTTTGGCGATTTTCGTTTTTTGCAAAAACGTTGAAATTCATGAGAGCCTTAAAATTTCGAATAACGACGAGCGAAGCGAAACCGCCGAGCGTCGTTGGCCGTACGGCCAAATCTGACTATTTTTAGCCGTTACGGGCGTTGGTATTTGCGCGAAAGCTGGGCCACGCATTTTCTATTATGAAATTCTGTAATGCGAAACTCGGTTGACTTTGACGCGACTTGTTTACAACAAGTAAACTAGCGGTCATGATGTTTCAAAGAAATCGCAAAGTTTCGTCGTGTTTTTCTCCCATTTTCGAGAATGTAAACTAACAAAGTATGTGGAGCTTTAAAAAAAAAATTAAAAATAAGCTTTAATAATCAATAATGAAAATGTACTCGCTGAAATCTAGAACACATTTTTTATGCAAGTTTCCAAAGTTGAAGCAAACTCGAAAATAACTGGAGATTTTTTTTTAATTCCAAAAGATTAAAAATATTGATGAAATTCATCATCATCATAATGGAAAAATTTATTGAAATTTTTAAAAAACATCAAATATATCGTGAATTAATAAAAATTCAAGACTACGATCCCAAGGTTCGGGGGGGGGGGGTCTATAATCGAAACTTGGTTATATTTATGAGTCTTTAATCTTCGTGGAACCTCAATTATTCAAAAAGCCACCTAGTAGCAAGTAGACGAAGAGAATTTTCACACGGATAATGGGATGTGGAAAGAATACAGAAGGACTAGGAAGCACACATGCACTCGAGTAGCCGAGCCCTATTAAATTAAAGCTCAACGTTTGAATACTGTGCGTGTTACTTGCGAATAAACTCGTGTACTAATAAAACGTTCGCATCACTGTCTTTTTAATCTAATTGCATATCAATCCAAGATAGTTTTTTTATTAGATCATAAGTTACCAGTTTTTTTCCAGAGGGGTTTTGAAGGTTCAAAGCCCTCCAAGAATGAGGGTTCAATTAATTACTATTTTATTCAGAAATACAAAAAAATGGAAGTAATGAACTTAAAAATCAAGTAATCAATGAAAATAAGAATTAAAAAATATACTAACAGAAACCTAGAGGACGTGAGAAATAGTTTTTCGTTAGTTTTCAAATTTAAATAGAATTTCGCTAATCCAAAGAAAAAACAGCGATTCTATATAGTTTCAGAATAATTATAGTTATTAATGTTTTGCTAGGATGACATAGAAAAAAGAATTTGAGAATTTGTTTTCACCCAATGATTAATAAAAAAAAAAAAAAAACTGAAATTTATGAAAATGTTGAAAATCTAAAAAACTTTTAACTCTGGAGCATCGAATTCTAGAAATTTATAAAAATGCCAAAAAGTATTTCGAATCATAAACAAACTGGAGATATCCGTACAGTATTATAACTCTATCAAATTTTTTGAAAAATCTGAGAAAATAAAACTTGAAATTCTAGACCATTGAATTATGAAAAAATTTATATGAACATCAAGAGAAATACTAGAAATCTACAAAAAAATAAAACATTACGGAATCTTAAAAACGCTGTAAAAATTACGAAAAAATACAAAATCTGTAAGATTTTCAAAATAGCTGAAGGATGGTAAAATTAATTATAATTTCATGTAAAAATAAAAAAAAAGAGTAATGATTTTTAGAAATGAGAAGACACATTAAAATTGGGAATAAAAAATTATGAAAATAGATGAAAATGATCAAAAATTACTTTCTGAAATCTAGAGGATGTATTTCATAATTTTCTGTTAGTTTTCACTTCAAAAAAAAATTTCAGTCATAAATACAATAACTTAAAAATAACAGATTCTGGCTTTAGAAGAATGAAAATGATAAATATTTGCTAGGATAATTTAGAAAAAACAAATTCTAAAAATTTTTACGGACTCAGTGGTTTTTGTAAAAAACTAGAATTCACAAAAATGTTGAAATTCTGAGAAGCTTTAAACTTTGGAGCTTTTAATTCTAGAAATTCAAATAGAAATTTATAAAAATGAGAAAAAGAAAGAGAGAATCATAAACAAACTCTGAAGAGTTACTAAAAGTATCAAAATTCTAAGAAAAAACTGTTTTTTGACAAATATGAACAAACTCGTACGATCTATAAAACTTGGAATTCTAGACCATAAAATTCTAAGAAAACATATTTAAAAAACGAGAGAAATAATAGAAATCCATAAGAATACGGTATAACACTACAAAATCTTAAAAATATCTTTAACAGTACGAAATTAAAAAAAAATCCACATTGATCTCATTTTCGCAGACATCTTTCAAAATACTGAAAATCTACTGAAATTAGAATTTTAGAGCATCAAATTCTAGAAATTTGTAGAATGAATCAGAAAAATACAAAAATTCTATAAATACTACAAAACTGTATAAATAACATAAAATACAAAAATTTCAGGCGTTCCTGAAATACATGAAAAATATATTTCTCTTGGAATTTTATGATTTTCACTTATTAACAATCTGGTTTTAGCAAAAAGATTTGTCAATTTCACGAATTCCGGAGTTTCATAATTACATAAATATCGTAGTCCAAGGTCGAACATTCTTCATATACGTATTCAATATAATCTAACTCGATTTCGTCTATTTCTAATACTTTTACTGTTTTCCTTATTTCTTCATTTATTATACAATTTGAAGGTTTTTCTAGGAATCGAAGTATTCTAAAAAATTTTAATACTTTAAAAATATTTTCTTCTTTGACATAAATCTGCTAATTATAGATTTTTCTCAGATGAAGTGTCTCAAATATCAATCTTCAAAGAAATGAACGAAAACGAAAAAAAAAACGTTCAAAATCTATTCCACTGCCCCACTTACTAACCCACACTTTTTTTCATCCAAATCTTCTACACATTAACAGTGTAAAGGGTCAAGAACGATTATCTAAAACGGGATCACGTTGAAACCCATACTTCCATAAACATCCTTTAATTCCTTGAATACTTTTTTCGAGCTCATGACGCTTCGCGGATGAAACGCAACAACTGCTTTTATTCCGACGTGCTTTAAAAATAGCCAAAGACGCGTAGAAAAATTTGTGAATTTTCGTAATGAAATGGTGGGCGAGGACCCGTTGACGCCAAAAATCCACGGCGATTATTATTCCGGGATAAACTGCGGATTCCTGCTCGAATGACGCACGAGCAATGTCAGCTGCGATAACAACATTCTGCGTGGAGGAGAAAATGCACGCAAGACTTACTTCCCGCCGGCGAACGTGTTGAAACACTGACACGAGATGCTCGTTAATGGCATTGCGATATTGATAGGCTTCCGAATCACCTACATTCTAGAGCCGTGAATAAACTCGCACTAAATCCTTATTTTCTGTGTCAACTATTTCGAGTCGCATGCTTTTCGGCGAGAGTAGGAAAGTCTTTGCACTTGCCGAAAGCGAGGACCATGTGGGCCGAAACCCCCGAAAATTCAACATTCTTCTAACACTGAGAGAAACGTTTATTTACGGTAAATATACTGATGTATTTCGTATTTGTCAAGAAAATTTATTAACATTTAAGAAATTTTCTGTCCACGAACTATTCTAGTAAGTCGTTCAAAAAATACAAAATTTTAATTGCAATAGTTCAATAATTCCTTTGAAATATTGGATATTGTACAGTAAAATACTGATCGTTGTACCGCAAAAAGTCGAGGTTATATTGCCATAAATTTACGAAAATACGACAAAAAAATCAGTATTTAACAAAAAATACACTCAAGTTGATTAAAAAATCGCAATCACGTGTAATTTCACATGCAATGTAAATTCTTCGGTTGCTTGAAAATAACCTTTACTTCATTTAAAAATGTCAAACATTTGACAACAATTTAATCACGGATAACATACGATAGTTTCTATCAGAATCAAATTCGTTAACTGTTACTTTGCGTTAGTTTCTATGTAAAATTAATTTGCTTGGGATCAAAATGGATGCCTTCAGCTCAAATACAGATTTGTTAATATAGTAACCAAATCACATTCTTGACCAAAGACATATTTCTTAACTGTTAACAAATGATGAGTTTGGCTCAAATACAGATTTACTGATAGTTACCAAATCACATTCTTGACCAAAGACATAATAATAAAATTTAGAAAATATACATAATAAAAAAATATATAAAATAGAAATAATAAAATTTTTTCAATGAAAAATAATTCTGCTAATTACTTTTTGGAATAGACGAAAATTATTTTTACTTTTCATTTATTTTGTAGCTACTAAAGGCAGACTCATAGTGATTCAAATGGACGCCAGACAAGGTGCAGCGCTTGCAAAGAATACACGACGAGTACCTCAGAAATCTAGCAACGTCGTGCGAATGCGCCGATCAACTTGGCCTGCTTAGATACAGTGTCATCGCGAGATGTAGAGAACAATTTTCTTAGTCTCTTATAGCAAAGACGTAAAAATATCCTATGGAAAATTTCCTACTTTCTGCACTTTCAGTCATTTAGTAACTTAGTAATTTAGATATGATCAAAAAAAAAATTTAATTACATTCAAATTTCTGCTATTATTTTTACTATTTTAAAAACATTTTTCAATATTATTCAGTTTTTATAAATTATTTTACTTACGTTATTGAAAACAATGTCGCTTACAAAAAATTAAACCTTAGCATAATCATATGGTTTTATCAATAAATCTTGAGGAAAAATTCATAAAAGTACACACACCCACAAATTATCGCTTTAGGCACGTGATTTTCAAAATTTTCGAATTGTATGTTATTTATAAAATTCTGTAGTATTTTTTGGTATTTTCATAGATTATCGATATGTGAATTTCAAAGATTGTGATGATTTTAATTGATTTTTCAGATGAGTTTCTTTTATACGGACTTTCATTACTGTTTTTCTACTTTTTTTTTTTATTCATAAAATTTGATGAATTTTCTGGTATTTTGATGGTTTATATATATAAACTCCTAGAATATGCTCTAGGATTCAAAGTTTCATAGATTTTTGAGAAAATTATCTTTAAATATTTTTGAACATTAAAAGACTTCTAGAATTTATGAAACCTTAAAAGATAGTTTAGTATTTTTTAAGATTTTTAACACTTTTGGTCATTACCATATTTCTAGTATTTGATGCTATAGAATACAAATTTTGATCGATTTCCAGTAATTTTATAAATTTTGGAAAATTTGCAACTACACAAATTCGTTATATTTTATTGTTTCTTTTTATTTTCGTATAATTTGATTATTTATTAACTGATCTTTCGAAAAATCAATATTTTTCATATAGAATTTCAGTACATTAAATTAATTAAGTATATATTAAATAATGATAATAACACAATAAATTATAAAATTATTATTAAATATCATTCAATACATTAAAAAAAAGTCTTTTTCATAACATTCGAAAATTCAAAGACCAATCCTGGTAAAAATTCCTAGAACGTTGCATTACAAACTCATTTACAGAAAGCCTTATTATCCGAAATATGCCTTATATAAAATGACTTGAAGGACCATTTGCATTAGCATATCGATGACGAAGCGCATTCCTAACTTGTTTTAAGATTCCGGCCTTTTTTTACGGAATCCATAAACTCAGCTCAAAGCATTTGAGATAAAAAGATGGCGAGCAGTTTGGCCAAAAATAATTGTAGCCTTTTGTGCGCGATGCTACATACTGCTAGAGAATGCGGCGTTGGCCCGAGTTATTTCCAACTCCAAGTTGGAAAAGCCTAGGCAATTCGAATCTTGAAATCTTGGGTTTTGCGGATGTAAAAGGTAAAGGACATGAAAAGCCAATGGTGGTATTTGTCAGCGTCGATTACGAGGTCGAGACACGAAGGAATCAATGGCAAATCGTGAGCCTGACATATATATTCCGGGGATATGCCTATACCTGATGGACCGTGGCGCTGTTTTATTTGGTACTGTCACGTACGCTTTCGCGACATGCGCTGCGGTTGTCCAACGTCAGTCGTAATGAGTTATCGCAAGGGATATCGTGCCCAAAACGAAAGACTTCCGGAAACTCCTATTGCTTTACTCTCTAAATCTGAATCAGTCAAATATTAATTAATTGAATCTATCAGTGATGATTTGACTGAAAAATCTGTTGTTCTCGCCATATTGACAGGTTCGTCAGTAAAAACGTCAATGATTGAATCTGTTGCAAATCAATCGAAATTCCACAGCTCTATAAACAAACGTTACGAGAACAAGACTGATAGCATTTGTTGGAATATATTTCTTTGATATTACTGATTAACTTATTGTATAAAAATAACTATGCCATTTATTCTGGGATTTATGAACATACGCTTGTAAAATTCAGTAGAAATGAACAGACAAAAAATGAAAAATGATTAATTCATTGATTTAAAAAAAAAATTCAAAATTTTTCAAAATGAAATACTTTATTATTAGATAATTAACAAAAAAATTATAAAAAAGCGATTTTATTTTTTTTATTCAACGATATCTTGTTCTAAACGTGTAACGATTAAAAATTCAATAAAATTTGACAGAATCAATATTTTTTTCAATTTGTACATAAATAACATACATATATGTAATAATCGTAAATAATTTAGCAAAAAATTCATGAATTTCATGAATTTATTGAGTAATTCATTTAATAATAAATTAAGAAATTATCATATATCCTTTGATTTTTTTTAATTTCGTTATAAATGAATTATATTTTCTCAAACTCTTTATATTTCTTCTATTTTTGAATCTACCAATTATTTCATCATTTAATAGCTTCATAATTCTGTGGTGTCCCGGCATAACCGAATAAGTCCACTTTGCTATAAGACTCAAAACTTATTCAGAATATTATGTGAAATGAGCCTTATGGCAAAGTGGATTTATTCACTTATGCCGGGACACTACAGAATTTATGTATCGATTATACAGGGTGATCCAAACTAAGTGGAACACCCGAAAAACATAGATTCCTTATGAAAATCTAAGACTTGTTTCCTTTGCCATTTTTCAAAAAACTCAAAATTTAAAAAGTTATTCAAGCCAAAAATTTTAATAATAAAT
>JAPYZL010213711.1:0-46791 GCA_030522825.1 Platygaster orseoliae | reverse complement strand
CTTTGAAGGGGACAAAATAGATATTCATGAATAAATAAATAATTCTTGAAAAAACATGAAATTCGCGATACTTTTTGAACAAACCTCGTATTGTGCAAAAAAAACCCGTCAGAGAATCCGCTTGAAATGAGACATGATAATGAAAGAATTTCAGAAATATGCATTTCATAAACTACCCCCAGCCGCATTACTCATGAATCTCATTTTTAATCTTCATTGATTTCTAAAATTTTACAAAATTCATAAATGTAAAAAATGTGGGTAATTGTGGACAATTTTTTATGATTAAAAAATTTTGGAATTTAAAAAACATGTAAAATATTACACATTTTTGACAACTTGAAAACTTTTTAGAAATGGTAGAGATGATGGAATTGTGAGGTATTTGAAAACTTCAAGTTTTCGAATTTCAAAAATTTTAAACTTTCATACATAAAAATGTTAAGAATTTTTGACAACTTAAAGGATTTTGAAAATTTTGGAAATTATAACTTTTGCAAAATCCTTATGAAGTTTTCATTTCATTGAAACTTGAGTCATAAAAAAGTAGAAAATTTTGAAGATTCTTGAGATGTTGGCAAAATTTTCAAAAACTCAAAAATTTTCAAAGTTTCCACATATTTTTAATTGTCAGTCTCAAGTACATTGTACATGTCAGTAATTTTCAACGATTTTGAAATTTAGAAATATTTATAGAATAATAAAATATATATAAATCTAAAAACCTTGACAATTTTTGGATTTCTGAAACTTTTAAATTTCGATTTTTCCCAATGTAAAATATTTAATAAATTGATAATTTTCTCCAATATCTAATAATTAATAATTTTCAATTTTAATTTTTTTGAATTTTTCGATTGCGATGTAAATTTAAAATTCAAAATAAAAATTAAAAAATCCTTGAAATGATGAAATTTCCGTATAAAAATCTTTGACATTTTTGGATTTTAAAACTTTTAAATTTGATTTTTCGGATTTTGAATTTTTGATGAGTTTCCAATTTTTTTTTATTAACAATTGACAATCAACTGGTAATTTCAATTTTTTTAATTTTGAATTCAAATTTGAATTCAAAATATCAAAATAAAACTTGTGAAATTTGAGAAATTGTAGAAATAATTGAATTTTAAGAAATTTTAAAACTTCAAGTTTTTTGATTTATAAAATTGTAAGACTCTAGAAATGAAAATGTTGAGAATTTTTGACATCTTAAAGAATTTTGAAAATTATTATACTTCGGAAATTCTTATATAGTCTGTAATTTCTCAAATTTGAATTTCGAAAAAATAGAAAACTTCGTGAAAATTACAACATTACCTAAAATTTTGAAAAATATTTGCGCTGAATTCAATAATTTTCAAACTTTCCGTATGACTATAATGTCAAATGTAAAACACATTAAAAATGTCAGTAATTTTCAATGATTTTAATATTTTGAAAAATTTCTAATGTAACGAAATTTTCGAAAATCCAAAAACTTGGAAATTGTTTGGATATCTGTAACTTTCAAATTTGATCTTTTTGATTTATAATTTAAAATTTCATTCTGCTGTTTAAACAGAAAACTTATTATAATTGAAAGGAATTTCATGCATTCCAATATATAATGTAATATAAATAGTTTTGATTTTCTCAAAAATTATCGTTTATCCCATGATTGACTTCGCTAAAAAACTCATATATGCTTACGGGTGTTTTTTGCTCAAAACACCTATAAAGATCCTGTAAGTTACGGGTTCTGAAAAGCGCCACGGTCTACAATACATATAAATACATTTTATTAATACATTTAAAATAACAATTAAAAGGTGATTCACTAACTTTTAATTTCAATCACGTGTTTTACTCAGAGAATGAAAGTGAGCATACATGGTCTAGAAAAGTTTCCTCTTTTCGCAAAAAAATGTTTTTCTGCGCATTCTGTCGGTTTCTTTGCGGTATGTCGCATATACACTATGTTTTTTTTATTTTTTTCGCAAAACAGTCATCCGACTTTGGGGGCCCCCTTGCCGTCGGGGCCCGGGGCAAACTGCCCCGTTTGACTCCCTCTCTGAACGCCCCTGATAAAAACAAACAAACTTGAACAAAATAGCGACGACATCGAACTGGATTCCAATAAAAACTCGCTCATCCAGAAAATCGAGTCATCGCTGATTTCATATCCAAACCTGAGTGCACGATTCTCCAACCGAAAATCACAGGAATCGATGAGTAGGCGCGCGGGGCAGAACCTGCCTAGCGCGCCTACTTGGAGGATTGACTGAATAGAAGATTCAAAAGTAACTTTTCATCGGAGAGGATTCTAATCACTAATGCGTGGCATTCAAAATGGAACATGATTCGAAATCTGAAGAAAAAAACTGCATTTTGCGTGTCACGCATTCTTTGGTTCGATGATTCTTATCACAAATTATTCTCACTAACTTCATAATCACGTTCCCACGCATCGGTTTCATAGGTTAGCGGTAATTGACGCGCGAATATCTGGCGGATTTTACGATTAGATGCGTTATGAAAAATATATCTCATATATTTTTACAGTGAACGAAAGCACCTTGACTGCAATAAAATTCGGATTGTTCAACACTTTGTCCGGTTTATTTTGGGACTTGGCGTTTTTGGGCATTAATTAGCGAGAATCGATGTGTGATCCTGTTAGAAATTAAATCTGGAATAATTGAGGGTACGATTGTTTGCGGGTCGTTTTGCGTCATCGCAATCAACGTTGGTGAATGTGAGTTGTGAGGTGTTTGGAGAGGTAGTCAGCCCTGGCGAAGCATTTTCCGCACATTTCGCAATGGTAGGGTCGTTCCCCGGTATGGATTCGCAAGTGCCTGGTCAGGTCGCTTTTGCCACTGAAGGCTCTGCCGCAAAATAGGCATACGAAGGGTCGTTCACCTGAGTGCTTTCGTTCGTGGAGTTTCAAGTTTTCCTGAAATAGGCGTAGACGTAAGTTTGAATGATTCAAGCTAAATTGTCGAAACGATTCCCAGGAAAATCATCATCATAGATGAGAATTTTCTTTTAAATTTTAGATATCATTTGTTTTTCATGACGAAATAAGAAAATCAAAATAGTCATGGTTATGGATTTTATCGAAATATGGAAAATTTTACGTTCTTATAGATCATTATTGTCCCTTGATTTTAATTCATACATTTTTAATGAAGATTTATTTATTGTATTTATGGAAATGTGAAAGAGTTGGATAAAATTGAGAAATGAACAATATTAAGTAGTTATAGGTGATTTGTTACTTATTTAACGAAAATTATAAATTTTCGATTTGAAACATACAATATTTCTGTTATTAGAAAAAATGGTGAATCTGCATTAATAAATAGAATTTACTGCATCTTTAGGTAGTAATAAATAATTGGAAAAAATAAAACTTTTGTCACACGAAAGTTCTGGACTGAAATTTTACTGCAAAAAATAGTAAATTTTCGCTTCAAAACTAAAAATTCGGAGAAAAAAATTCTTTAATAAAGAATATATAATTAGACATTTAGTCTAGAAAATGATTCTAAGTAAAATGGTTATCGAAGAAAGTAAATTTGGGTAGACGCATTAAAAATTTTGATTGATCATCAACTATAAAAATGTCAATTTTAACAAAACTTAACCCAGAATATCAAAAATTGAATTCTCCGATTTCAAAGATATTGATTTTATTTATTGAATTTTTAACTATATTTTTTGTTCTTTTATTTCTAGCCTTTCTTTTTACCTTTTATTCTGTAATGAATTCCGAAACTCATCGAATCTACATTGAACAATATAAAAAAACATCCTTTTATAAAACAGCATTATTTTTGAGAGTTTCATTCTCTTACTTAATTCATCTTTACAGACTTTGTCCAATTTTTAGTGAGTCAATATTAAACAAAAATTCGCACGTTATAGAGTTGGTTTCCCAAGTCGAAATTTCATCTTGAATTTCAATTTATTTCACAGTCAGTATTCGCAATTTGCAAGTGAAAATATTGAAGACCATTGATTTTGAATTTTTTCGCTTTTAAAGTTGCAAACTGACGTAAAATGCGTTTTTTTTTGTATTTCACTTTAATTTCATCTTCAAATCGTGTTCTTCAATTTTGTTACATATTTATTGTACACATTAATAAATGTTTTAGCGTTATTTCAAGATGAGTTTGAGTTTAACGCTTACAATTATTTTTTCACAATTTTAATAATTTTATAATTAATTTTTATTAATTACTTGAACCTATACCCATAACTTCTTTTTATGTATTTATTTCGCAGTTTTCTTCATTACTTTTACAATGCAGTAAATAGGGTAAAAAAATGTCATCTACAAATTTATGAATGAGAAATCATAATATTTTACACGAATTAAGAGGAATACATTCAATTAAATATTGTGTTACAAAATACGTAAAATTTTCAAAATTCCCGTATCTAAAATATCGTAATCTCGAATTTTTCTGATTTTAAAATTAAAAATTTCTCATTCATTGCATAGTTATTGTTCTATTATTTAATTATTATCTTTTTTACTTCGATTTTGTAGAAAATTCAAATAAAAAAATTTCTAGAAAAAAATATTAACCCTGAAAATTAGAAAAGATTAGAAAAGAAAAAAGGCAGATCAGCTAAGCCTGTTCTAGAGCCAGAACCGGCTTAGTTCATCTACTGTATCAGCATTAGTCCTTCGCAGTTAAAAATCGCACTATTAATGGTTAAAAATTGAATTATCGTAGGACGTAAGAAGTTTCACAAATACTCGGGGCCAGAATCAGCTTAGCTCATATACTAGATACTTCTTAAAAATTGAAGTATGGTAGAACATAAGAAGTTTCAGAAAGTGAAACCCACTATAAACTGAAACTCAATTATCTCACGATAAATTCAAATCCTATCTAAAAGTTCTAAAAAATGTCACAAAATCTCAAAAAGCTTAAAAATTTCGAAATTTTACAAAATTGACGAAATTCTCGATATTCTGAATTTTTCATTGAAATATTAATTCAATAGTAAAATCGATTTTCGTAATAAAACGAAGGTATTGAAATATTGTTAATTTTTCAATTTCTTTAAAAATTTTACTGATAATCCCAACAATTTTAATCATTTATAATTTATCATATTTAATGAGTTAAATCTATACCAAGAACTTCTTCTTACGTATTTTTTCTCAATTTCTTTCACTTCTTTTACCATGCAGTGAATTAGATAAAAAATTTTCATCTACAAATTTATGAATCAGAAACACTGAATTCAAATGATGAGAAAACAAATAGTCATTTTTGAAACAAATTTAGAGGAATACAGTCAATTGAATATTGTGTTACAAAAAACGCAAAATTTTAAAAATTCTTGTATCTGAAATATCAGAATCCCAAATGATTCTCATATTAAAATTTCAAATTTTTCATTTATTGCATAACTAGCTTTATATTATTTTATTTCTGTCTTTCTACTTTGATTTCGTAGAAAACTCAATTAAAAATATCAACAGAAACAAATTTCAACATTGAAGATTAGAAACGATTGATTTTCAATTAGTCAATTGTATCAATGTGAATTTTCCATTGAAATATTAATTCAACAATCAAATAGTTTTATTAATAAAACAAAAGTACTGAAATATTCTCCATTTTTTTGATTTATTTCAAAATTTAATAGATAATCTCAACAATCAACAGATTTTCAATTTAAAATCTTCTTAGCTAAGACGAATGAAGATGAAAAAAGGCGAAATCAATCCGAGCTTCAAAACTATTTCCTTGTAAATAAGAAAAAACTACATAATTTGGTATCAAAATGAAGTTGAAAATACATTGAAAAAAGTTGAAATAACAATTTCAGGATTGATGATTAATAAAAAATATATGTAATATTACAGCCCCTGAGAAAGAACCTAAATTAGATAATAATTTGTTTACTTTATAATAAATAATGATAACTCCATTATCCATACCTTGGACCTCACGCACTTGCCGCAAAATGGGCAAGCGAACCGTCTCTCTCTCCTGTCCGCAGCGTCATGCGTCCTAGCGACAACCCGACCGCCCCTGTCTTCCTCGTCCTCCATGACCGCGTTCGGCTCTGCGTCAGCCAGAACCGCTCTGTCTCTCTGCTCCCCGTCCCGCGTTTCGTTTTCCCTCGACATTCCCCCGTCCTCCGCGCTCTGTCGCAACTCGTCATTTTCTCCGTTCCCCTCCTTCTCCCTAGGCGACTTCTCCTCCTCCGGCGAGGACGTCCTCGTCAGATGTTCAGGTTCGTCCACGGGACTAGGCGCCTCGCTGTTCGTTATGTCCAATTGCGACGGTTCTCCGGTACTGGAAACCTGGTCGCTCCTGTCTGCGGAGCTCGACTGCGACAGAGCCTGAGTTTCTGGCGCCCTCTGCAGTCGCTCAAGTGCGTGGTTGAGTCGGTGCTTTTTAAAGGACTTGAGGTACCGAAACTGCATTCCACAAACGTCGCAGGTAAATAATTTATCGGCCGGAAGTCGCGCTCGATGATTTTGTTCTCTGTGTTTGACGTAGGCCGAGCGGTAACGGTATCGCTGACCGCACTGTTCGCAGGTGAAAGGCTTGTCGTCGTTGGGCTGACCAGCGTGCTGCAACAGAGCGTGTCTCTCGAGGAGCCAGGCGGAGGGGAAGTTGGCCAGACAGACGCCGCAGCGAAGGGCCAGGCTGGACAGGCTCACGAAACCGCTGGTAAGGAGGTTCCCGTTGTTACCGACTTCAATTTCCTCGTCGCAGGGGCGGTTGGAGGTCGGGTGCCCGAGGAGGGCGTTCCAGCTGGTCCGGGCTTCGAGGCCGAGGGCGAGGGAGACCTGTGGTTTGAAGGTGAGTGTGAGGGAGAGAACAACAATCGAGGTTTGTTTTTTTCTCGACTTGAATTAGTAGAAAACTACTAATTATTGATGGGATTTCACTAATTGAAAAAGAGAAAAGTGAGATACTGCAGATTATTGAAAAATCATTAATTGGACATTGTCATTTTATTAGGTGAATGAAGAATCACTGCATTATGCAAAATGAAATATTCAAAAAACTAGTTAAAAAAAAGTAATTATAGGAATAATGATTTTAGCTTACTAATTGACTTCGTAAGTTATGACTAAAGAAATGAGTGAATTATTATTTTCAAAGTTTAGTAGAAATTACGCTAGAATGAAAAAGCGCGTAATTTAAAAAGCGAAATTTACAAATTTATTGTAATAAATATTCAAATACTTATATAATAATCTTACATAACAATCTAATACTTACATAAATATTAGTAGAAAACTTCTACTTATTAGTGGAATTTTACTAATTGAAAAAGAGAAAAGTGAGATACTGAAGATTAGTGAAAAATCACTAATTGGAATAGTGATTTTAGTTTACTAATTGAATTAGTAGGTAAGTTATGACTTAAGAAATGAGTTAATTACTACTTTCAAGGTTTAGTAGAAATTCCGTCGGAATAAAAGCGCGCGTAATTTAAAAAGCGAAATTTACACATTCATGTTACAAACACAAAAATAGAATATGATCCTTATAAAATCAAGAATGTGTTTACTCCATTAATTGTTATAAGTATACTATTATTATTTGTTTAAGAAGTAAAAGAAAAAATTACTCTATTCCTAAATATTCGGTCACATAATGAAGCGCGAGAGTTCAAAACGGCCTAACTCACTTTTCAATAAGATGGTTTTCTTATGTAATCTTCGAAGAAAATGCGCTTTATCAAAAAGTGGGTTAGGCCCTTTTGAACTCTCGCGCTTCATATATTGAATTTCACTTATTTGATCGTCGACCACCGAATTACTTTTTGAAATAGTGAGAATATATTAATTCATTGGTCACTTGAAAAATTCTACTAACCGAATAGTAGAAGTTGATACTACTAATCTGGATAGTGAAAATGTCATTAATTATATTAGTGATACATTCACTAATTGTTTAGTTGTTTCAAAAATTTTACTGATTCAAAGATAAACTTATGAATCACTAATTCATGTAGTATAAATTGATTATTTCTCTAGTTAACTTGTAGAATTATACTAATTCGATGGTGAATTAGTAAAAATTTCACTAATTCAAACTGAGAGAAGAAAATTCGGGGTTTTTTGTTATTTCAGTAGTCGAAAATTTTGAAGAAATGGATTTGTGAAATTTTTAGGCAACTTTTTGGGGTCAGTGTTGTCAATGAGGAAGGTTGACAGCGATTGTAAATGGGTATGCATAAAAATAAAAGTTTTTCATAATTAATTCGTATCAGTTAAATGCATCGATCATTTGGAGTTGATAGTAAAATGAAAAATTTTTTCGTTTCATTTATTATTGTATAAAGGATATAAAAAATTATACATATAAATAGTACATGGTATATATAAATTATTGTATAAATAATTAAAAAATCATATATAAAGGATGTGAAAAAATAATGCCATAGAGCTGAATTTTTTATTTTATTATTTAAATCAAGAAAATCAAGAAAAAACATGTCCATTGTAACTGTTTATTATTAAGTGTAGTGAAACGTTGAACTGTAAAAATTATTGAAAATACTATTCAAGACTGTTGTGCATGGTGAAAAATTGTTGAAATGAATAAAACTATTTTGTAATAGCCGGTAAAAAGTGTAGAAAATTTCAAAAATAGCATGAATCGTCAAACGATCTGTTAAAGTTAGAAAGTGTCAAGACTGTTGAAAAATAATGAAACTGTAAACTTCTTTTAATTGTTCGAGTACTCAAAAATCATTTTTTTAAACTTGAAAAAATTTCAGAGTTTGCAAAGTTTCTATCAAATATTATACTGAAAAATTTATTAATCTATAAGAAATCTGCAAAAATTGTTTAAACATGTTACAACTGCAAAAAAAAGTGCAAAAATCCCCATACATTCAAAACTGTAATAAACTTTCAAATTCTTATAACTCATGAATTGTATACTTTGATAAAAATTTGAATTATTCAATTATCGTATCAAAACTTTTTTTTGTAGCCTGTAAAAAGTGTAGAAAATTTTAAAAATATCATCAATTGTCAAACGATCTATTAAAGTTAGAGAGTGTCAAGTCAAGACTATTGAAAAATAACGAAACTGTAAACTTCTTTTCATTGTCATAGTATTCAAAAACCATTTTTTCAATTTAAAAAATTTCAGAGCTTGCAAAGTTTCTATCAAATATTATATTGAAAAATTGATTAATCTGTAAAAAATCTGCAAAAACTGTTTAAAAATGTTATAACTGCAAAAAAATTGAAAAAATCTCCATACATTCAAAACTGTAACAAACTTTCAAATTTTTATAACTCATAATTTTTATACATTACTGAAAATCTGAATAATTCAATTATCGAATCAGAATTACTTTGTTGTAGCCTGTAAAAAGGAGATTTGATTTTTTTTTTTCAAAAATATTTAATTTTTTTTGTATTTTTGTGTAGAAAATTTCAAAAATATCATAAATTGTCAAACGATCTGTAAAAGTTGGAGAATGTCAAGACTATTAAAAAACAACGAAACTATAAACTTCTTCTAATTGTTCAAATATTTAACAATCATCATGATTATTGTAAAAATTTTCAAGCTTGAAAAAATTCCAGAACCTGTCTTAAATTTCGCTAAATTTCTATCAACTTTCATATTGAAAAAATCAATCAAACAGTAAGAAATTGGTAAAAAATGTTTAAAAATTTTGAAACCGCTAGAAAAAGTAAAAAAAGCTCCATATCTAAAAAACTGTAACAAACTTTGAAATTTCTATAACTCATAAATTATATACTGTATTAATAATTAAAATCTTTTCAATTGGTGAAATTTTTGTACCAGTAAAACCTTTTGAACTAACAAATTTTTCGTAAAATACTGGGTTTTGTCATATTCTCGACGTTTTTTTTTAATGGCATCAAAACAAAAAATGTTTATGTTTCATACACCATTAACCAATATTTTTAGATATACATATTATTATACAACTATTTTTTTGATCAATCAACACTTTGGTCAAATTTTTTTGAAAATTTTTAAAATTTAAAAACTAACGTTAGTATTTTTTTTAGTAATAATTGATCATTTCTTCATTACTAATTATTGATTTTGTTTAAAATTATTCTATAACTTAATTGATTTAAATAAATTATTGACTATACAATAAATAATCAACTATTATCATTATCATATAATTTACGATAATATATAATATATAGTTAATAAATTACTACGATTATTAATATTACATTTTCAATTAATAATAAACATAATTTCATATCCCTTAATTTCCGAAAACTCTTTCAAAGTACAAAGTGAAAAGTGGTCAAGGTAAACGCAAACAAAGACAACATGACTAATTAACACAAACAATTTGCAGTTTTTATTTCTCGAAATCAGTCATTTACAACTATGATATGCATTTGTTCGTCTAAAAACTTAAAAAAAAAAAAAAAGAAAAAAAACGATCCGTACTCAACGTCACCAAAATTGCCCGAGCATCAAGGAACAACGTGCGGGTTTTCATGCGAAAGGATTACGGGCAAACGCATGCCTCTACAGATAAGACTCGTATCGAACGGAACGAGTATTTATTTTCTCATGGCGTCGTCTTTTCTCCGCTAACAAGGGTAGATTTAGGAGTGCGTTTCGAGCGACCTAATCGTAACATGTTTTTTCCTTTTTTCTGTCAATAAGTCGAATCAAGAATTGCCATTGCGACACACAAACTAACATCATCGTACAAACTGTCGGATAATTTTGTCATCTTCATAAATGCGCGAAGAAAAAAGTCACGTATGCACTTTTTTCTCCGCACGATTCTTACGGTTACTATATTTTTATCAACTTCTATGCTGATCTATAAAAATACAGTTGTGTTTTTTTTTTGTCAACGACACATAAAACGTACCTCAAAATAATTAGCGCGACCGCAACATTGATTATACAGCTTTTTTAAATTCTTCGAGTCGAACAGACGTTATTCGAATTGAAAAAATTCTGTCAAAGCAGTAACTGCGACTACTACGGATACTACGAAATTTTACGTTTATTGCTTCTCTCGGTGAGTTTTCGTGTGTTTACGTTTTTTTTTCTTCACGTCCGAACGGATTCGTGGGTGATTACCGATTTCTCTCGCGGTTTTTTTGGGTGTTCGATTTTGGGGGTTTTCTGCGAAACAGCATTTTTGGAAATTGAATCTTGCAGAGTATTTAAAAATAGGTTTATGATTAAATGTGAAATTTTTGACCTTGAAATCGAAAATAATGAGGTGTTAAAGAATTATGAATCTAACTGAATTGATTTTTGAGTTGTTTTTATTATTGCTATTTTATTATTGTTTTTTTTTTTGAAAATTTTAAAACCTATGAATAAACGGGATAAATAAAAATCTTTTTAGTGATAAAAAGCAAAGAAAATTTGGGTAATTATTGTTATTTAATTAATTTACTCATTGATAAATTTACTTTTATTATTAAATTTATTAAAATTATTAAATTTAATTAATATTAAATTTACAAATCCAGCTACTGATTTTATATATTGGTTCTTACTTTACAAAATTCAATTTTCGAGGTATTTGACGAAAATGATGAAAAACTAATCGAGTCACTGATCAGCCAGAAAATATTGATGCGTTCGAAAAACTTCAGGATCTCAAATCGAAGTTTTTCGATCTGTATGCTCTCTGAATCCTAATCAATGGAAACTTTTTTTTCTTGGGAGTTTGATTTTGTTAAAAACAAAGCAAATTTTATGTAAAGTGGTAAGTATCTAGAATTAGTAAAAAATTTTAGATTGTATAATTTTATTTCTATAGAAATGTTCTTGAATTTTTTGATTGAATGATGATTTTACGTTATTTGACGGAAAATGTGAAAGCGATGAAATAAAAATTTTTTTCATTTGTGCAGAATCATGACATTCTATTTGTTTCGATCAAAAAATTCGTGCTAACTAAGAAAACTTAAAATTAATAGGAAATTCATGAAAATTTCACTTCAAAAATAAAGAACACAATTTTAAACGTTTTCTTATATTATTTTTTTTTAAATTAACTTTCGAAATTGATGAAAGTAAGAAATTTAGTTATCATATTGTGTTTTAGTTAGCTTTTTTGATAAATTTTATTGAAAACGACAACAACTCAATTCGAATTTAAAGTAATTTCATGAAAATCTGACGCAAAGGAAAGAAAATTTTTTTTATCTCAATTTGTCTTCCAAAAAACGTTTTGCCGATGAAGAAAAATATTCCTTCAATTTTCGGCCTTTCGATAAAACTATTTATTTGTAATAACACTGAAATACTCAAAAAATCCTAAAATCTGTAATTAATTCAACATTTTTATGATGTGTTTTTCTTTCATTTTAAAAACTACGAGACAAAAAATTATTATAAAACCATAAGAAAAGTATATTTAATAAATATATTGAAAGCAAATGTAAATCACTTAATTTTTTTTAAATCAATAGTCAGTCAATGATTTAGTACAACACTAAAAATACTTCCTTTTTCAATGTTTAGTATTCAGAGAGGAAAAGTCAATGGTATCAAATGGAAAAAAGTAGCTCAAGTTCCCATAAGGTTCATTAATAACGAAGTTGAATCAGACACTGAACCTAATGAAAATTTGGGTGAGTCTTTTCCGGTTTTGCCTGAGTCAGAATTTTTCAAAGAGATAACCTGAATTGGATATATTCATAATCAATTCTGTAGTTAATAAAATAAATTTTTTTAGACGATTTTCAAAAAAGTTATACGAATTTTTTTAGAATCCGAAAAATTCATAAAATTATATTTTAACTAGAAACTTAATGTTTTGAACAATTCTTTTTGGTCATATATCATGGAAAAGTACATTTTTAGTTTGATGAAAACAAGTCTTAGGAAAAAATATAAAAAAAGAATATATTGCAAATTTTGAAAATTGTTTGTTTTTCTTGGAATAGAAAAATTCTAATATTCGTTTTCAAGAAAAATTTTAGAGTTCGAAAAATAGGAAACTTAGAACTTTTGTCTTGAATTCCAACAATTTTAAGTAGGTAAGCTATCAGAGTTCTAGATCATTTTGTAATACGATACAAAAGTCTCCAGTTTTTAACATTTCTTGAAAGGAATGAAAATAAAAAATTATAGTTACTGTTATATTTAAAATGGCAAACAAATACTTCTAAGTAAATATAACGAACTATGCGTTCGAAATTGTTAGTTTTCCTTGAAATATCAAATTTTCTAATAATCGTTTTCAAGGAAAATTTTAGATTTCAAAAAATTGGAAACTTATAAACTTTCACTTCGAATTTAAATAATCTTGAGTAGGTAAGCTATCGGAGTTCTAGCTCATGTTGGAAAATCGATGCAAATTTCTATAGTTTTTCAATATTTCTCAGAAGGAATAACAAAATAAAATTATATTTGCTGCCATATTTAAAATGGAAAACAAATTCTGATGAGTAAATATAACAAAATACGAATTCAAAAATTGTTCATTTTTCTGGAAATAGAACATTTTTGGTATTCGTTTTCAAAAAAAATTTTAGTATTTAAAGAATTAGAAACTTTCTTTTAGAATTCCAACAATTTTGAGTAGGTGACCTATTATAGTTCTAGCTCACTTTAAAATACAATAAAAAATCTTCAGATTTTTGATATTTCTCAAAAGGAATAAAAATTAACAATTATAGTTGCTGCTATATTTAGAATGGCAAACAAATTCTTATAAGTAAATATAATAAACTACAAATTCCAAAATAGTTCATTTTTCTTAGAATACAAAATTTCTGGTACTCGTTATGAAAAAAATTTCAAAGTTTATAAAATTGGAAACTTACAAAATCTCTCCTTGAATTCCAACAATCTTGAGTAGGTAAGCTATCAGAGTTTTAGCTCACTTTGAAATACGATAAAAAATTCTTCAGTTTTTGAAAAATTCTTGAAAGGAAAAAAATGAAATTATAGCTACTGCAATATTTAGAATGGCAAATAAATTCTGTTAAATATTCAAACATAACAAACCGAAAATTCCAAAATTGTTCGTTTTTCATTAAATAAACATTTCTGATATTCAATTCAAGAAAAATCCAAACCTTCAAAACTTTTGAAACTTACAAACTACCCCCTTGAATTCCAACAATCTTAAGTAGGTAAGCTACCAGACTTCCAGCTCCCTGCAAACTACTACATATAACAAAATTTTCACTTTTCCCAATATTTCACAATAAGAATATCAGTACATAATTACCAACCGTCGGTAATCACTTCCCCAAACTAATCATCAAACAAAATTTCTATCCAATTCAAGTCATCTATTCGAAAACCCTCCAACTCGACGTCCATATTAATTACGCGTAAACGGTTAACCACAGAAAATCCGGGGAAAATCAAAAGTCAAAAGAAAAAGCACGGTAAACAAAAAATGGTCCTGGTACTGCTGGTTGGCACAAAACGAAAGGATCGGGTTATGCCTAACTATATGTACATTGCCATGTATGCCCTCGGGCGCGTCGTGCAGCCCACGAGGCGATTTTCATGTACGCAGGTATGTGGTATTATGAAAAAATATTCCGTTGGTAACACCGTTTTAAAAAAGTTATCGCATCTGGGTAGCCTATGTGACGTTATAGGTACGCTTTATCATATTTATATTGTACAATTATTGTTGCGAGAATTCGGTACAAACGTTACTGTAGAAAACAACACGATTCTTTATCATCTTTTCCCGTTACACCGTTCGTACGCATACAGTGCATAGGTTATTACCGCGTCCGTAACACCGTATTGTGTTATTTATTTATTTATATTCATTAGAGTAGTCATGGTGATAGTTGGAAAGTAATGTTTAGTAGTACGTAGTACGGTAACGGTATGTAATACTACGGGTACGCGAGCACGTGGAGAAGGCAGATCATGTTTTGGGACTAGCACGACGATTTTTTTGTGTTGATGGGGTTTTTTTTGGTGTGGAGGAATATTGAGAAGGAAAAATGTACATGGGGGATTTTTCTTTGGAATTCAGAAGATGGTTTGGAATTTTGAAAGTGGGAAGTGAAGTTTTAGAAAAAAAAATCTTTGTTTTAATTGATGTTGGTAGTTGATTGAACTGAAATTATTCTTGATGTTACTTGAATTTGAATTGACTGGGAATTTTGAAAAGATTGCTTTTAATGAAATAAAAAATTTTTGTGTGTTTTTATTTTTGAAGTTTTAAATTGTTGACTGTTCAGTTCAGAAGTATCGAATTCCGGGTTTTACATTCTGAAATTCGGTAATAACGAACATTGAAAATTGGGCTAGACTAAAGATGCAACGTTTTTTGGATGTTCATTTTTGGTTTGAAATTTATTTTTGAATTTTAAAGTTGTAGATTTTTGAATTTCATGTAACTTAATTGGTCAAAGTAAATTATCACTATGATTTTTATTATTTAGAATTTTTTGTTTTTGAAATGTTAAAAATTGTTGAAAATTTCTGAAATATCGATTGTGAACATTTTATCAAGCATAGCTGAATAAATATTAACGTAAAGAAAAAATGTGTAAAAAATTTTCAAGCCGAAAATTATCATATTGTGTCATTTTCCGAGTAAATTCACTATTATAGAAATTTTAAAGAACTGTCGTAGAAAAGTATAAAATTTTCTATGAAAATCCAAATAACTCGTACTTTTAGCATATTTTAACGATACAAAACCACTTTTTTGAGATTATAATTTATAAAATTAAAAAAAAAATATAAGGAAATGTAAAGATTTCGTTAGTTTCACCAATTTCTCTTTAATTTTGTGAATAAATAGAGAAATCAGTTTCAAAATGCAAGTATTTTTCATTTTTGGCAAAAATCGACTAGTTTCAAGAATTCATGATTTTCTATTTCACTGGCAAGTTTGCAGTAACCTTGCTTTTGTAGAAAAATTTTATTTAAATTCCTTTTTCTAATTGTAAAATTTATGGATGTCAGTCATTTTTTTTTGAAATGTTGAAAATTCTACGAAATTTCTGAATTATGGTTTGTATATATTTTATTAAGTACCCACATTTAAATTTTTGTGCAGCGGTCGATTGTGTAAAATTTTTTGTGCAAATTGAAATTATAGCTTGCCTTTTATATATAAGAAAACCTTTGCAACAATCGATGAAAAATCTTTTTATTAGAAATGGTAAAATTCTTATAAGAATCGGAAATTTTTTATTAGGATTTCGTTTTTTATAAAATCGACCTTATACAACCAGTTACTCTTCTGAAAAAAATTTTAAAATATCATGAAAAATAAAAAAATGAATAATATAAAATATCATCATTAGTTGAATGGTTAAATATAAAATATTCCAGAAAATCTTTTTTGAAAAACCATATTAAGAGGATAGTAACATTGAAAACGAAGAATAAAGGAAATTCTGGAAATATAGCCATGAACTGAAATTGAAAAATACAAATAATTCGAAAAATTCAGAAATGCACTTTTTTGGAAAAACTGTTTAAATAGAAAAATATCTTATTTAACAAATTTTTTCATAAATTTCATGCAGAAAAAACTATTTTATTAAAATTTCTACAGGAACCAGAATTTTATAAGACAAATTTTTCCTACAAGGTTTTTAAAAGATTTGAACTATGAATTATTTATTATTAATTTGAGTTATGATTTAATCTCAATAAAATAATTACTATCAATAATTGCAATCTGAAGAAGCATTTATCAATTTTAGGTTGATATTGCAACTTGATATAATTCCAAACAAAGATATGGTTTTTTTATTTTTTTTTTTTAAACCAAAAATTTAATCTTATAAAAACTAGTTACACTTTTGAAAAAATTTCATCATCTTATAAAAAAAAAAAAATAAAAAAATATTGTAAAATATCATCATTTGTTGAATGGTTAAATATAAAATATTCTACAAAATCTTAATTTAAAAAACCGTATTAAAAGAATATTAACATTTAAAATGAAGAATAAATCAAACTCTGGATATATAGCCATCAACTGAAATTGAAAAATACAAATAATCTGAAAAATTTAGAAAAACACTTTTTTGGAAAAACTTTTTGAATAGAAAAATTTCTTATACAACAAAGTTTTTCATAAATTTCATACAGAAAAATATTATTTTATAAAAGTTTCTACAGGAACCAGAATTGTATAAAAAAATTTTTCTTACAAGGTTTTTATGAGGTTGGAACAATATGAATTATTTATTATTAATTTGAATTATGATTTAAAAATCATAATATAATTATTGTTATTAATTGTATTCTTAAGACGCACTTGTTAATTTTAGGTTGCTATTGCAAGATAAAATAATTCTAAACAAAGATATAGTTTTTTTTTAATTAAAAAAAAAAAAACACAAAAATTCAACCTTATAAAAACAAGTTACACTTTTGAAAAAATTTTAAAATCGTAAATAAAATAAAAAACGAATAATATAAAGGATTATCATTTGTTGAATACTTATGTATAAAATATTCCACAACATCTTATTCAAAAAACCATATTAAAAGAATATTAACATTGAAAACGAAGAATAAAAGAAATTCTGGAGATATAGTCATCATCCGAAATTAAAAAATACAAATAATCTGAAAAATGTAGAGATACACTTTTTGTGGAAAAACTGTTTGAATAGAAAAATTTCTTATAAAACAAGTTTTTTGAAAAATTTTTACAGAAAAAAATTTTTTCATAAAAATGTCTATAGGAACCAGAGTTAAAAAAAAATTTTTTCTTATAAGGTTTTTATGAGGTTTGAACTATGAATAATTTATCAATAATTGCATTTTTAAGAAGCACTTGTCAATTTTAGGCTGCTTATTACAAATTGATATAATTCTAAAAAAAGACATGAATTTTGTAAATGTAAATACTGATAATATGCACAAAAATCTGTTACACAATAAATACTTCCACATTGTTAACAATGCACAAAAAATTCATGTACAGTAGATACCCTCCTACTAAATGAAGACACTCAATTTTCGTCGTCGGTAATACTTGGACTGTCCCATTTCGATAAGCGGTTATCGCGTGCGTAACGATTTCGCCGGGCGACTCATGTAAGGGCGCATGCGAAGTGGGCTAGTAGTATATCTCAACGTTTGGCGCGGCGCCGGAGAAGGACGAAGAAGAGAACGGGAGGAGAGTGACAGACAGACGGGAGGACGCGGATGGAGGTCTGAAGTGGAGGTTAGGTCGAGGTAGGGGACTCGGGCGTAGGCGTAGGCAGGGGTGAAGTGCGTAGGTGTGTAGGCGTTGCCGGCGAAGAAATCGCGCAGGTAGGCGTGACTTGAGGCGGCGCCAGGTGAATACACCCCTGACCCTAAAGTCCACGCGTAACCTCGAAGCACGCTTTCTCCGCTTGCGAGAGAGCTTTTTGTCTTGCCCAGCTCGTGACATTGGACATTTCTCCGAGCGTCCGAAATATTTATGGCTGGCATTTGCCACCGGGAACCGAGATGGGCTAATATGAAGTTAGCTTCGAGTTTGGGTGAAGTCATGCATTCTGCAATGGGAACGTATCTTCAGTCTGAAAAGTCAATCTTATTTTAAGCTGCAGCAAAATTAAGGGATGACTGCAATTCAAAAAGTAAAGATGCTTAGATTTAAGATATTATTTGAATTTTAAAACGTGCCTCAATTTTGTTGCATCTTAAAATAAGATTCAATTTTTACAGATTTTAAGATTCGAAATTGTTGCATATTAAAATTGTTGGAAAACTGTTGGACCTTAAAATGAGGTTCAATTTTTACAGATTATAAAATTTTAAGATTCAAAATAAGTAGTTGCCAAGAAAAGTCAATCTTGTTTTAAGACGCAACAGAATTAAGGGACGACTTGAAATTCAAAAAGTATCTTGAATTCAGTCCATTTTCAAAATTTAATTTCAAGCAAGCAAGTGTAAAATCAAGAGGAGATGTCTTAAATTAAGAACGATTTACTTAAATTATTTGGAATCTTATTAATTTAAGACTTGCCCCTTTTAAGATGCCTAAATTTAAGATAATATTTGAATTTCAAAACGTGCCTCGATTTTGTTGCATCTTAAATGAAGATTCAATTTTTACAGGTTTTAAAATTGTATGATTCAAAATTGTTGCATATTAAAATTGTTGTCAAACTGTTGCATCTTAAAATGAGAATCAATTTTTACAGATTTGCAGATTCAAAATGGGAAGTTACTTAGAAAAGTCAATCTTATTTTAAAACGCAACAAAATTAAGGGACGACTTGAAATTCAAAAATTATTTTGAATTCAGTCCATTTACAAATTTATTTTCAAGCAAGCAAGTCTTAAATCAAAACATGTCTTGAATCAAGAATGTTTAAGGTAAATCATGTTGAATCATCTTAATTTAAGACTTGTCTTCTTTTAAGATGCCTAAATGAAGGATAATATTTTAATTTCAAAACGTGCCATGATTTTGTTGCATCTTAAACTAAGATTAAATTTTTACAGATTTTAGGATTTTAAGATTCAAAATTGTTGCATCTTAAAATAAGAATAAATTTTTACAGATTTCAAGATTTTAAAATTAAAAATAGGAAGTTACCTAAAAATGTCAATCTTATTTTAAGACGCAAGAAAATTAAAGGACTACTTGAAATTTGAATAATATCTTGAATTCAGTACATTCCAAAATTTATTTTGAAGCAACAAGTCTTAGATCAAGACATGTCTTGAATCAAGAATGATTTACTCAAATTATGTTGAATCATCTTAATTTAAGACTTGCCTGCTTTTAAGATGCCTAGATTTAAGATAGTATTTGAATTTCTAAACGTGCCTTGATTTTGTTGCATCTTAAAATAAGATATAATTTATTACATAACTTGTAAGTTGTAACTAGGAATTTTCGTTGGGTTCAGTTTCCATCTTTTGTAGACTGGAAAATAAGTAGATAAATTAAATAAATAAATTTTAATGTCAAAAAATGTGGGATTAAGTTGTATTTTTTGATGGTATTCGTATAGCATAATGGTGACAGGTTCAAAAAAATTTTGAGGGGTGATTTGGAAAAGTTTGAGGACGGAGTTAAATAAAAAAAAATATGCATCAAAAGTAGTTTGGACTAAAATTGTAAATGTAAATTACAAAAATGTGAATTTCAAAAAACTTAGGATAATAAGAGTGCATTTTTTTAAAGACGAATGTCAATACCATGTTTTGTCGCTTTATTTTCGAACAATTTTTCGAAAATTTGTTTTCAATTTTTTGAAACTTAGCATTTTTTATTTGAAACTGATTTCTCTGAATTTCGAAGAATTTTTTCTGAACAGTCCATCCAAATTTTGCTTAAATTTGAATAAATAAGAAATAAATTTAAAAAATACAGTAGAATGAAAATCTTCCCAATATAATCATGACTTGAAAAAAGTCTGTATATTTTACAGTAAGGATGAAAATCCGAATGAAAATTTAGCTAAATGCCATGTAACGTCAAAGAAAATTGTATTATTATTAAATATATACCATAAATGAAACATGTCTATTTGGCTTTTCAGTCGAATACTAGAATTATATTTTATATGGATTTGGGGAAAAAAACCAAAAAATTTTTAGAAAAATTGAGTTAGTAATATATCGAAATATCTACTTTAGTCTTGAAGAAAAATTCCCGCTGGCTCCAAAAATCGTCTAAATTATAAATATACAAATTCAGGAAAATAAAAGTGCATTTTTTGAAGATACATATCAATATAATACTTTTTTATTATATATCCAAACTTTTCAATAAAACTTCTTTCTAATTTTTTTCAAATTAGCCATACTTCACTCGAAAACATCTTCTCTAAATTTCAAAAAATTTTTTCTGAACAGTCAATCCCAGTTTTGCTAAAACTTGAATGAATAATGAAATAAATTTAATTAATTAAATCAAAATTTCCCTGATGTAATTGTGATTAAAAAACTCTGTATAACTGTATTATTATTCAATGTAAAAAAAATTTCTATTTGGTTATTCAGTCGAATATCGAAATGACAATTTACATGTATTGGCGGAACAAAAAATAAAAAATTTTTTAATTTGAAACATAGATGAATTTCCTTACAGAAATTTAGTTTTATATTTGAAAATCAAGTTGGGTCTTTAAGTAGAATTTTTTCTGGCTTTGTAAATCTAATAAAACTAATAAATGTGAAAATAGAAAACTCAGGATTAAAAAAGTGCATTTTTCGAAGATGCATACCAATATCATGTTTTGTTGCTATATTTTCAAACATTTTCATAAAACTTGTTTCTAATTTTTAACTCGGTATAAAATTCATCAAAATCAAAATCTTCCTACCATAATCTCGATTTTAAAAGAGTCAACACTTCACATTAGGAATAAAAATATCGGGGATATGAATAAAATCGTCGTGTTCTACGTTTCCATTCTTGCAAAACGTCTCTATATCTCGCTTTCCTCGCGCGCACGCGTTTCACGGCACTGCCTGCAACCTATAAGTGTCCATTAATTTATAGTTCTCATCTCATTACGCGATTTGCCGTGAACTGATGCCTAAGTCTCATACAATATTTTCATATTTATATATATGCAGCTTTTTTTTACATCATACGGTTTCATTCGCTCTTTTTATACCTGATCTCTAGATACGCACTGGATAACTTATTTTCTCTATTTGCAAAACTCTTCAATTTCTGACTATGTCTTCTTTTACATGTTGGTGTGTCGTTTTACGTTATTACTCTATACATTTCCTGTTTGCTGCACTATATAGGTATATTATTTCCGAAGTTCATCATGAGGGGTCGATTAGAAATTCAGTTTTCAAACCCTTCATGATCTACTTCCAAGTATTCCAACTTGATGCATTAGAGATTTGAGGTCAAGGAATTTTATAACTGTCTTTTTCTCATTTTTTTAACGTGCAAAGTGCTTCAAATCTCTAAATCCATTTTACCATAGATTTTTGAGAAAACAGAGAAAGAGAGAGAGAGGAAGAGATCGAATGAAAATAATTTAAATTTTCCATCTACCTTTCTGTAATGGCATAATTTATTTCTTTACAGCGTGCTCGCTTTTTTTAGTCTCGCTGTAGGTATACATTTTCCATTTTTATGATACGTGAGGTGATTGTTTTGTTACAAAAAGAATTAACGTTTATTAAAATATTGGTTCCTATTTCTGTCGGCGTATAATTTAAAGGTTGGTGATATCAGAAATAATTTTATAAGTGGAGAATAAAGGGAAAATTATTTTTATGGGTATTAATGTCGCGAGGATCTATTTTTATTAACTTTATTCTATTGTATATTTTACTAAGTGTATGAAACCCTTACAAAAATATCAGTCTTATAGTATTCATGCACCACAGGCATGAATATATTGCGAATCGCGAATCTTGCGAATGTTTTTAGTTATTGGATTTAAAATTTAAGTGTCCGTGTTTCAGAGAAATTTTTTATTGTAAGTGTTTGAGGGTTGTCGCGGCTCGTTAAATTTAAGAGTCTGGTTTTTTCTGTTTGTATTGGCATTTCGACGTAAAAGTTTACGAGAAGTGTTAAAATCCGGAGTTTGAACGAGAAAAATTTACTAGAAGGTGAAATAATTTACATGAATTTCCACGTTGTTTGAATTAATTTATCTGAATATTCCGGAATAGCAAAAACCCTGTTTTTATCGATTTCTAATATTATTGTGACCAAAAAAATGTTTGTCAATTCAAAATATAATTCGATCAATTTTGAAACATCGTCAGAAAACTTTTTCTGGTTCTTCAACAATCACCATAATGTCAAAACATTATGTCCAAGTTTTAATGTCCAAAAAATAGTATAAAATCAAATTTTATCAATTTTGTTAAATATTGTTTACATATAACATGTTTGAGATATGTTTGTGAATAACATATTTACAATAGTATGAGCAAGAAATTTAAAAAAAAACATGAAAAATGCACAACTCTACAAAAATTTTTTTGATTCATGTAAGAAAAATGAAAAAAAAAAAAAAACTTACTAATAGTAATTTTTGGAAATTTACGTAATTCTTAAAAATTTACGAAATTTGTGGAAATATTCTGCAACTCGAAATTTTATTTGAATTTTTTTACACTTATATAATATCTTTGTGCGAGGTTCAATTTTTGATTGAAAAAAACTTGATAATGATATGAAAATGAAATACCAAAAAATACTACGCAAAAATCAATCAATTAGAATTAAAATTATATAATTTTTAGATTAAAATTTTTAAAAAATACCTAACGTTTCACAAAGTTATATTATGCTCTGAATTATTTTTTAAATTTCAAAAATTTTGGACTGTATCCGTATGATGAAACATTTTTTGATATTTAAAAATGTGGTATATTACCCAGTTTCTGTAATTTTTTGGAATACAACAATTATTCACGATCGACAAAGTTTATTAACATTATCTGAAATTCAACAAATTATTCGAATTTTATAGAATTTACAACTATCTGGAGAACTATCCCAATGCTCTTTCATTTTATTTATATTTTAACAATAATAATCGAAAAAAATTCATGAAAATTATTGTACCTTATAATAATTTTTCGTAATTATAGTATATAAAATTTATATTGTCTACTTATAAAACTATCGACTATTTGGAAAATTTTCAATCTTTTAGTTAATTCAAAAATTTGAAATTTTTAGTGCAATCAAAACTATCTAAAAATTTCAGTTAGACTGGAATAATAAGAAAATCTAGATATTTAGTTATTTATTGCAATTTAATACAAATTTTTTTTAAACTTACAAATTGTAGTTCTAAGAAATTGTCGTAATTTTTAACAATTAACGAAACTTTAAAAAATTTTATGAAACTCCAAATTTTAATTGAATTTTTAAAACTATTCAACATCTTTGTGTGAGGATGAATTTTTGATTAAAAAAAATTTTTTAATGGTATGAAAATGAAATACTCAAAAAATACCACGCAAAAATCAATCAATTATTAAATTCTAGCTTGACTACACCATTCAAATTTCGAACAAATACCTTATATTTCTCCAAGTTATATTATGCTATGAATTTTTTTTCCAAATTTCAAAAATTTTGGACTATATCTGTATGATGAAACTTGTTTTGATATTTAAAAATGCAGTATATTACACGGTTTCTGTAATTTTTCTGAATTAAAAAATTTTTTCACGAAGTACAAAGTTTATTAACATTATCTGAAACTTGACAAATTATTTGAATTTTATAGAACTTTCAACAATTTGAAGAATTATCATTATGCTTTTTCATTTTCTTTATATTTTCACAATAATAACAAAAAAAATGCATTCAAATTTCTGTAACTAATAATAATTTTTCGTAATTTTTCAATACTTCCAAGTTTTTGAAATTTTTTCATAAAATTATGAAAAATCACACACTTTTTCAAAAAATTAGATAATGATCACAATATACAAAATTTAAATTGTCTACTTATAAAATTATCGACTATTTAAAAAAATTTTCAGTTTTTTAATTTTTTTAAAAATTTGAAACTTTTAACATAATAATAACTATCTAAAGATTTAGGTTAGACTAGAATAATAAGAAAATTTGGACATTAGATTTATTATTGCAATTTATGGCAAATTTTTTTAAAACTTACAAATTGTAGTTCTTGGAAATTGTCGTAATTTTTAACAATATACGAAATTTCCGCAAATTTTCTGGAACTCCAAATTTTAATTGAATTTTTCCAATCATATAACATTTTTTTTGAAGGAAATCAATTTTTGATTTTAAAAAACTTGATACTGGTATGAAAATGAAATACTCAAAAATACGACCGCAAAAATCAATTAATTATTTATTTCTTGTTTAACTGAACGAAAAAATTTTTTAACAAATACGTAACATATCTTAAAATTATATTATGTTTCAAATAATTTTTCAAATTTCAAATATTTTGGACTGTATCCGTATGATGAAACATTTTATGATATTTAAAAATGTAGTATATTACACGGTTTCTGTAATTTTCGGGAATTCAAAAATTTTTCACGATCTACAAAGTATATTAACATTACCTGAAATTCAACAAATTATTCGAATTTTATAGAATTTACAAGAATCTGGAGAATTATCCTAATGCTTTTTAATTATATTTATATTTCAACAATAATTGTACAAAAAAAAATTTATTAAAATTTCTATAACTTATAATAATTTTTAGTAACTTTTCAATACTTCCAAATTTTTGAAGTTTTTTCATAAAATGAAAGAAAACTATACACTTTTCCAAAAATATGATAATGATCACAATATACAAAATTTATATTGTCTACTTACAAAATTATAGACTATTTCGAAAATTTTCAGTTTTTTATTTTTTCAAAAATTATATATTTAAAACATAATACAAACTATTTAAAGATTTAAGTTAGATTACAATAACAATAAAATTTGGACATAAAAATCTTTGGTCATTACGATTTCGACATTAAGGTGTCCTACCAGAGAAAATCCGGCATTTAAACAAACAAAATTACCAGAACATTCAATAATTTACAAGACTTTCCACATTGTTTAAACCAGTCATCCTGGATATCCCGGAACAGCAACAACCCTGTATTTATCGATTCTCAATATTATTATGACCAAAAAAAAAGTTTGTAAATTCAAAACCCAATCCGATCAATTTTGAAACATCATCAGAAAACTTTTTCTGGTTCTCCAACAATCATGTTTGATTAATCGACGAATTTCTCGAAAGCAATAACGATATCGTAATTTTCTTTTGGATTAAGACATTCACTGCTGACGTTTGCTTTCCTCATTTTCGATTAAGCGCGTGTTTAAATTGCAAATCGTATAAACATCAACCTCGAATTTCATCGATCGATCGCATTTTACGTGTCAAACATTCCCTGACCCGATTATTCGAGGCACTTGTCGACACGATGATGCACCTCACCTATATACAGACCCTCTCGTTCACCTCTAATTATTCCCTGTACTTGTCTTCCCTTATCGAAAAGACCCTTCATTTCCGGAGATAACATTCCAGCAAAAATTTTCGCATGAGGCGCTTTTTATCTATTTTTCTTCGCTTTTTCAAATTCAAGGAATTTTAAGATTAGAAAAAATGCCGTTTCAATTATTTTCTGAATGTTGAATTTGCTGAAATATGTATATGATATTCTGGAAAAATTTGGCAAACTTTTGTTGAAATTATTTTTTAACACTTTTCATGGCTCGACCGTAGAGGTCAAATTTCCTGATAGTTCCGTATTTCGAACTGAAAAAAATTTCCTCATTTGCAAAAGTGACAATATTTATGACCAACGATCGATGTGTTTCAAGAAAAAGCAGTTATTATGAAAATGAGAAAAAAAAATAAACAAATGCTCGAAAATCGAAGAAAATTAATTAAAATTAGTTAAAACGTAGAAAAATATGTAACTTCACGTTTTGATTTTAATCAAAACCGGAATTTTCCGTAAAAAACCCCGAAGAAGGATTTTGAATCAAGGTCATCGAACTCAACTAAGATCCTTTTTTCAAATAATCTTGTGTATTTTTGCGATGTCGTATAAGGTATAAATGAACTTTACAATCCTTACAAAAAAACGGTAGGAATAGTAATACTTACAAATCATAAACTATTAGTTGTAAAATTATAAATAATAATGTAAGTTGTAGTTCAAACGTAATAGACTCGATACAAATTATAAATAAAATAGAGTGTATCTGTATCCGCGCTGTATTCTATTCTTAACAAAATTATAATATTATTTAATTTATCAACTATTTATAAAGGTCATGCTAACGCGTGAAAAACTTTGATAGGCGGAAAATAAAAGTAACTAAGCACTGTCATCACATCGGGGTCACAAAAAACGAGTCCCTCGAGAAACTTTGGCCCTAAAAGTATCTATTCCCGAAATTATGTACCATTTTTTTTTTTATTATAGAAAATTGTTGTAATTTCTCGATTTTCCAGCTTTTTGTCATAATTTTGGTAAAATTTACCATCTCACGAAATGAAAAAACAACTTTGTTTTCTCAAGAAAAAATCATGGATAATAGTGGTAAAGCTATGCGGGTTCTGGCGCAGGGGTTTGTCGGGCGGAGCCCCTCGGAAAGGTAGAATAATTATATATATGTATGTTATTTATGTACAAATTAATGTATGTATTGATTCGAAACAGATTCAATTAATTACAATTTGACTGATTCAGATTTAGAGAGTAGAATCCGCATAGCTATACTACTGACAAACTTCAAAGTTTTCTTATTCTCCGCAGAAAACAGTAATGAATTTTTTTCAACATTTTCCTCGAAATTTTCAAAGAAATCTCAAACACTTGGTACTCGGTTAAAAATGTTTAAAGATGGAATTGTGCTGATAGATTCTACCCTAATCGGAACTTCTAACGAATTGTACTCTACTTCAGAGGTGCAGCACCGTGGAACTGAATACACGGTAATACTTCATCTCATAAATGTACGTATTTATAATCATTTTCAATTGCACTTTATAACAAAGCTTTTGTGACACCGCACAACAGCGTTCATCTATGTACACGTACAGACGAAGGAATAAATTAAACGAATTTCATCTATTCGGAAACCCAGCACGTTACGTCACCAGCAACGGACAATTTCAAAACCATTTTTCTGCCCGTTGCTGGTCGTAACTTGCAAATACATTTACATTCGAAGCCCAATAGGAACAAAAATCATAGCTTTCTAAACTATTAGGAATATTGCGCTGAGAGAAATCTGGTGGCACCGCGTCATCACTTCGGTACCTCTGGAAACTGTCCGCGAAACTCGATTTAAATCAACTAATACTTCTGGCAATAATGTCTTTTTGCAAAAAGTACGCCTGTACACGATGGGCTTTCCCCTTCCCCCCTGAATTTTGACTTCATGAAATGCAAAGTGAAAATGGATATGGAAATAACTTGTGCAAAGCTGCCGGTTGTTGAAAAGTATTTATTCACTCAATTCGGTCACAATTGGACAACAGTCGGAAAGTAAATATATTGTGTTTTGTCATTTCACAGAGTCAAAATTGTCTCTTGTTTCACTGAGAAAAATGTAGTCCCTTTGTTGGATGAAACTTTGAAAATTGAAATACATGTGATTTGGGTGAGAGTATACACGATTTTTTTTAGCCAAACACTTTTAAAAAGTTGTGGTCCTTTTCTAATGAGTCTTCTCGTTTTTTTGAAATAGTAATTGTACGTCAATTGAAGTGGTTTTCCGGTTACAGTGTTTTTAACGAAAATTAAAAGAAAATGAATTTAAGTGAAATAGAGAGCTTGAATGCAAGAAAAAAAGAATTTCCGTACTTTTTTTGCAGTTATGGACTGTAAAAAATAAGTTCAATGAAATTTTTTAAAACTGATTAAATAATAGCCAGCTTAAAATTTATGAAAAAAAAAATGGTTTTATATTCTTTATTACTCGATCTTTCAGAGGTTAAACATTCAAGGTCATCTAAAAGTTACTAACATGGTTGACAAAACACTGTAAAAAATATTTGTTAGAAACTTGTTCTTACTCAATGAAAAAAGTGAAGTTTTAATAATTTGTTAACAAGAAATTATAAAATATACGCTCAAAAATCGCATAAGAAATCGAAAAACACAATTAATTTGAAGTCTGCTAAATGAGTACGATGAAAACATAATAACCCAGATTTGTATGGCGAAGTTGATATTTTCTGTATAAAATTCATTTGATTTAGTATTTTACAAAATTTTCATATAGTAATTGCACATCAATAAAAGGAGTTTTTTGGGCGATATTTGAGCGTATATTTAGAAATTTTTTATGGATAATTAGTTTTTTTTATTGAGCAAGAACAAATGTTTAACATATGTTTTTTACAGTTTTTTACAGTTTTTTACATGAGAATTCAAAGAAAATTAATCTAAATAAAAAAGCGAGCTTAAACCCATAAAACAGAATTTCCGTACTTTTTTGAAGTTACGGACTGTAAAAATGAAAAAAAAAATAAATTTTCGGAAACCATTCGATCAAATGATAGCCAAATTAAAATTTACGAAAAAAAAAAATTGTTTTAGATTCTTTATTACTCGATATTTTAGAGGTTGAACATTCAAGGTCATCTAAAAGTTACTAACATGGTTTACGAAACACTGTAAAAAACATTTGTTGAAAATATATTTTTGCTGAATGAAAGAAATAAGGTTGTAAAAATGTTTAACAAAAGAATTCAAAATATACGCTCAAAAATCGCATAAGAAACCGAAAAACCCAATTAATTCGAAGTCTGTTAAATGAGTACGATGAAAAAATAATATACCAGATTTATACGGTGAAGTTAGTATTAATTGTATAAAATTTATTCAATTTGTTATGTAAGAAAACTTTTAAATTGTAATTGCACATCAATTAAGGGTGTTTTTTAGTTTTTTTGGCGATTTTCGAGCGTATTTTTAGAATTTTTTTGCGAAAAATCAGTTTTTTTTTATTGAGCAAGATAAATGTTTATTTTTTTTAAAAGTTTTTTACATGAGAAATTCGAAGAAAATAATTTAAATAAAAAAATGAGCTTAAATCCAAAAAAACTTAATTTCCGTAATTTTTTGTCGCTATGGACTATAAAAATGAAACTTAATAAAATTTTCGAAAAACGTTTGATTAAACGATAGCAAACTTGAAGTTTATGAAAAAATTGTGTTTTAGGTTACATTCAAGTTCATCTAAAAGTTACTAACATGGTCGTTAAAACACTATAAAAAAATTTGTCGTAAAATTGTTCTTGTTCACTTAAAAAAATAAAATTTGAATGATTTGTCCACAAGAAATTTCAAAATACACGCTTGAAAATCGCCCAAGAAATCAAAAAACCCTTGCAATGTAAAATCCATTCGATTTATCATATTACAAAATACAAACACAGTTTTTTATAAATAATCTGAACAATATTTGATTGCTTTAAAGATACATATAAATTTTATTTTCCTTTCCATAAAAGATGTTTTATATTACTAATTACGTAAAAAAATTTCAAACTTTCCGCAGATATTTTAGCAATGCTGGATTTCCCGTAAAAATACATAACGTGGAATCGAAAATTGTCCACCAATTCGAATTTTGCTGACAGTCTAGCCGGCATGTTATATTGCAGAAATTCGTATAATATTGCTGCAGTGTTATAGTAATATTATCTTTACAAGATTGTATATGAAAATTTTACTTCAATTTAAATGATATCTTTACTTTAAAATGTTGCTTTTGTAATGTTTCATTAATATTGCTGCAAGATTGAAATGTTACTAAATAGTACTAAAACATTGCTGCAAAATTACTTGAATATTGCTGAAATATATATGCAACATGCAGCAACGTTTTTGCAGTATTTCTGCAAGATTTCTGCAACGTTACTGCAAGATGTCATATGTCACTTGCAATGTGAATCCATTTGACTTTCAACTTTCAATATCAACTTTTGAGTCAAAACCTTGGATACTTTCACGATTCATGCTCCTTGGGTGAAAATTTTTCTCAGTGTGAAAAATAATTTGTTGATGCAGCCATTATCGGTTTTTGCCTAGTTACCCCGACGATGCCTGACGATGCCCGACGGAGGTAGAATGATCTGCGGCCCGGTTTTTATACTTAATCTATCATCTACCGAGAATATCGTTATAAAACTGTACAAGACCGCTTTGTAACTGCACTAGAAACTATTGGAACCTGATACCTGTATTGTACATCGAACGCAAAAGCGTGAATCATGTCGCACGGTACAAAACGCGGACCTAACATTTCGGGCATTCGAAAAATGCGAGGTTAAGTGATGGTGAAACGTCCAATTTTCGGGTCGCCGTTGGGTCAAGAGCTAATGGAATGACAAATCAACTTTTCAGGACGGAACGTACGCTCGATCGGACAACGATAATGAATAGCACGACTCGTCATTATTTCACGATGACTCGTGAACCTCATGTCCTTCCCCGATCAATGTTATTTGCGAGTTTTCTATATCAACAGTATTTGATATACATTTCGAATATTCTATCTATACAAGTTACGACTACATTATTTGCTACCTCGTTTGACGCGAGAAACAAAAATGGAGGTTGTAAATGCAAAACGAAATCCGAACGGGTCATTTGGATCATTGAAGAAGTGGAAGTGTAGAAACTGAAGGGAATTCGGGTTGTTTTGGATAAGATTTGGATGAAATTGCGTCAAACTCTGGCACGTGAGACGTGCGTACATAGAATTCTAGTAATATGTATATTTCATCACAGCTCTAAAATCACACTGTCGCGCGCAGTGTGGCTCTCCCGCGACGAATTTTCAAGTTGGAGAACGTTCGACGAAGAGCCAAACTGGTCGCGAGTCTAAGAATCTAAGCCTAACTTTCTCTATCATCAACGAAATGGACTAATCCGTAAAAACACTTACCAAAGGTATCGTGTTTCAGAAACTTATAGTGTTCAGTTGATAGAACATAACTAAATTACGATGATCGCAGGTATTGGTGCACAGAAAGGTTTTCCGAAAAAGCAGGCCAAAAGTAGAAATAAAAATTTTTCTTTTGAAGTGTCTAAAGTCGTATCATTTTCAAAATGAGGGCAATTGAGGTATTACATCCAAAATTGGTATTTTAATTAGGATTTTCATGAAAAATAGTGCATTGAAATTAAACAAAAAATTTTTTTATTTACTGATAATAACTTGAAACTAAAAAAATAAAAATACAACTAATTTGACACTTATTGCCTTGAATTATTATAATATTCAGGCCAAAAGTCAGAAAATAAACTTTTTTTTTGAGATGGTTCAAGAAGTGTTTTTTTCAAAACGAGGGTTATTGAGGTATTACATGCAAAGTTGGTAATATTATTAAGATTTTCATGAAAAATCATACATTGAAATTTTCAAAAAAAATTTTTTAATTTACTCATAATAACTTGAATTTAAACAAAAATTCAACTAATTTGACACTGACTGCATGGAATTATTATTATATTTATTAATATTTGTATAGTTTGAATGAAACTGATTTTCTTTGAAGCTACATTTATTCATGAGGGTAATATCTAAGTAAATAAAATTTTCAATTCAATTTTATTAAATTTCAAATGATCCTGAAGATATTTGATAAAGGATTTTCAATGAGTTTGATTAATTTTTCTTTATTGATAAAATTATTTTTTATGTTTGAATACGATTAGGTTACGTTTTTAACTTAATTTATGCTGCATAAAAATTCTCACTTCGTGTAGATGATGGTTTTTAATTTTTTTTAAACATTAGCTTCTAAACAAATAATTTTTTCTTGTGTGTACACTTCTATATCTGAAAAAACAGTATTCTCAATTTTCAAGTAAATGTACTTGAATAATATGTTATTTCAAAATTTTGATTCAAATTTTATGAAATGTCAGATGCTTCTGAAAATATGTAAAAGATTTCCAAAAGTTTTGAATAATTTTTTTTTAATGATAACATTATTTTAACTGTTCGAATACGACCAAGTAAGTTTTGAAATAATTGTCATCGAAAAAAATATATTTTATTAGCTCGGAGTAAATTAATTTATGCTGCATAAAAATTCTCACTTTCTGTAGTTGATATTAAAAAATTTTTTTTCAAACATTGGCTTCTAAACAGATAATTATTTTCTTTTTTATATACTTTTATCTCTGAAAAAATGGTATTCTAAATTTTTAAGTGAATGTATTTGAATAATAAGTTTATAAAAATTCCAACTCTAATTTTAACATTTTATCTACATAAACGGATCATGAATATTTTTTATTTGCATTTATATTCATAAATGTCAGATGCTTCTGCAGATATTTAAAAGATTTCCAATAGGTTCGATTAATTTTTTTTTACTAATAAAATTTTGTTGACTGTTTGAATACAATTATAGGTTAGGTTTGAAATAATTGTTATCGAAGAAATTATATTCTATTCACTCGGAGTAAATTCAATATGTGCTGCATAAAAATTTTCACTTCCTGTAAATGATGATTTTTAATTTTTGTTTTAAATATTAGCTTCTATGCAGACAATTTTTTTCTTGTGTATATACTTATATCTCTGAAAAAACCGCATTTTAAATTTTGAAGTGAATATATTTGACTAATAAGTTTATAAAAATGCCAAATCAAATTTTATTAAATGTCAGGGGTTTCATTAATTTCTTTTTATTTATAAAATTCTTATTTAGCTAATTATTATTGAAAAAGTTTTTAAAAAAAATCATATTATATTTGCTGAGTGTGAATTAATTAATGTTGGATAAAAATTTTCACTTACAGTAGATGCCTATTTTTCAATTTTTTTCCACTATTGGCTTCCATACAGTTTTTTTCTTGTGTATATACTTTTATATCTAAAAAAAAAGTATTTTATATTTTTAAGTCAATGTCAAATAAAGAAAGAATATGAATTTTAATACTTCTGTCTCTGAAAAAACGGTATTCCAAATTTTCGAGTGAAAATATTTGAATAATAAGTATGTATATAAAAATTCCAAATCAAATTTTATGAAATTTCGAATTTTATTGAAAAGAATGTTAATTTTATTAAACTGTTCAAATATGAACGGATTTTGTATGAAGCTTAATGAAAAAGTTATATAAAAAATTATATTACATTTGCTGAGTGTGAATTTAAGTTATGTTAGATAAAAATTTTCACTTCCTGAAGATGCTAGTTTTTAATTTTTTTGAACTATTGACTTCTATACAATTTTTTTCTTATATATATATACTTTTATCTCTGAAAAACCAGTATTTTTAATTTTGAAGTCCATTTCGAATAAAGACAAAAATACATATTAGGAAAATAGTGCAAAAAAACCATATGATTTAAAGTCAATCTTCCAAATCAGTGATCCAAAAAACGTGAATTTTTCCGATTTTTGGCCAGCTTTTCATGAAAACCCACCTCTGTGCATCGTCTTGCTTCTCCTCAAAATGCTGAAATCCGAAAGCAGGCATCTAGTAGGAAACCAAAAAGTCATACGAATACTGGTACGTACGCTCTTGACCCAAAAACATGTCTACTACTCTACTCACGTGAAAACCCTCGAACTGGACGAAAACGATGAAAACACGAACAAAGAGTCAACGGACTTAACGAATACGCGCGTGTTCGGGAAAACGAGTAATCAGGATCCAAATACAAGCTATTCGCACCGAAAACTTTCAAGGTTCAACGTATGTACATTTAGATAAGTCCGCGGCGTGTACGTATGTGAGTGCCTGTGCGCACGCAATAACCTACGTTTCGTCTCTCGGAGACAAATAAATAAAAAAGGTGCTTTGAAATGTAGATGTTATACCTTTCTCATATAACAACGATCTCTTTCTTCCTCTCGGTATTTCTCTGTTTTTCACGTCGTTTTATCCACACCGGTATCCGAATCCGCCCCAACTGATCGTCCGCGTCAACCATATAAAATATTTTCAATCGTATCAACAACAGTCGCATCGTCGCAATTATTACAATAGCTAAATCGTAATCAATATATAGTATTCACAGCATTTTATCAAAATCTTGTTTTTTTTTTTTAAAAGCACCAACCGTGCTGGTCTAGCTCACCAGACACATTTTTATAACCGTGCC
The DNA here is from genome assembly GCA_030522825.1 of Platygaster orseoliae. Classification (NCBI taxonomy): domain Eukaryota; kingdom Metazoa; phylum Arthropoda; class Insecta; order Hymenoptera; family Platygastridae; genus Platygaster; species Platygaster orseoliae. Next base: position 12,282 of record JAPYZL010213711.1, on the reverse strand, counting down.
CGTACCACTGACAGAGCTTGCCGTCATTTCCCGCTATAAGAAAAGCCCGAAGCCGAAAGATACTCTCTCAGTGGTTCGACAGTACATTTCAACGTCCACTTTTTCATTCTCACTCATGCTCATTCTCTCTCTCTCTCTCTCTCTCTTTCCCTCTTCACCTTCAAGCCCCTTGAGTCAACGTTGCCCTCGGGTCGTCGTTGTCGTTATTGCTTCTCCCTCACTCCCTCGTGCTCAATCTTTATTATCCCCCGACGCGACGACTCGCTGAGCATTACGTTTTTGTGGCTCTTAAAGCACTGATTCTTCCTACGGGGAGGACCTTATTTTAACGTGCCCCCTCTCTCCGGGCACGCGGTACCGACCTAAGCGCAAATGTATATTTCATGGAATTTTTCAAATAAGTTATCGTCTCTCGTAGAGGTTCGGGGGCGGAAATACTGCTGGGTTACAGGATCGAGATTCCGACAGGATGTTATGAACTGGGCCATTGGAAAAGGTGACATTTGGGTCCTTTCCCAAAAGTTATCTCGAGGAAGAAACAAGAAAAACAATTGAAAGAACTTGGTTCGTTTAAAGATTAGTTAAAACAGTACATCCACTGCGACATTATGGCTACACCCAATTTCACTTGCTGGAGCAGCTAATTTTTGTGCTTCAGCAAATTGGATCCAACTATTCTTCTTTTTTCATCTGTTTTTGTTTCTGGCCAACGTTTTGTTTTGTTTAGGACTCTTGTTTTTTGCATAAGATATGAGAATAAAATGACCCAGTTAGTGACAATTTCAGTTACGCAAGGATTTGTGCCCTTCTCTAATCTCTTTTATGGGTATGCGGAAGCGATTTTCATTGTGTTTCTCTTCCTCTCATCCAGTTACCGTTCTACCCGTCTCTGTCGCACTGCAGTGCGTTCCGCATACCATTAAATGTGAGAAGTTTGCTAGTGTTAAAAATAATTCATCTTTTTAGTTCACAGTTCTGAAAGATTAGTAAGTGATGCTATTTAACGACAGTGCACTTCCTCTGTCACAAACAGATGACTACAATTATTATTTTAAGATATTACTTTCATTATGTTTAGGAAAATGAATGGAGTTGAAATTTTTAGTAATAAATACAATATTTTGAAAGTTTTACATGTCACTAACTGGGTCCTTTACCTTCATGATACTTGAAAGTCAAGGAAGTGGCAAAGAAAAAATAAATTTGCATGACAGAGTAAGAAAACTTTAAATCAAGTGATAGAGAAGTATTATCTATGAAATGTTCATGTACCAAGTTCGACCAATGTGCTTTCACATCCAGTCTATGAAGAAAAGTGACTCATATGTAGGAAGCATATCTGTGACTAGCACACAGAATATAGGTAATAGATGACTCATGTGTAATAGTTAAGTGACATATATGTGACAGACCGGTAAGATAAAAGATTGAATTGATTGCTGCACTGCAGAGAACTTGAATATTTCATTGATTTGAGTTTCTGAACCATGTTTCATATATGTCACTTCTTTAATAGCTTCAATCCTGTCTACTAGTCACATTAAGTCCACTTCTCTCATGAAAAGAACCAATGAACCCGGAAAAATCTGAAACGGACCCAAATGTACTCCAGTTCGCCATTCCCGAACCCCCGTCGAAACCTCACGTCGCGTCGTTCGTGGACGTGAAGGAAAAAACCCGGATGTCCTCGAGCTGGGTCGGTGGCAGCCTTCAAGGAACGCGTAACGGCGCCGTCCGTCCTCAATGGTGCGAGGGCGGGGGCGGCTGTGGTGCCTCTTCCTCGGCGGGGTCGACGGGACTCGGGGAAAGGAACTTGCGCACGTACTTTGGATAATGGGTCTTCTCGTGGGCCTTGAGTATCGTCGACCTTGAGAAGGTCTTGCCGCAGAGGGTGCAGCGGAAGGGCCTCTCGCCCGTGTGCACCCGGCAGTGGTCCTTCATGTGGTGCCTGAGCTTGAAAGCCTTGCCGCAAAATTCGCATTTGAAGGGCCGGTCGCCCGTGTGCGCGGGAAGGTGGGTGATGAGGCTGCTGACGTCCGGAAAGGACTTGCCGCAGAATTTGCAGAGCACGACACCGGACGTCGGGTCCGAGTGGGCGGCCAGGTCGAGGTCCATGGGCTCGACCGGCCCGCCCGAGGGGTAGTGGGCCTCCGGGGGCAGGTGCATGCCGGGCTCGAGGCCCAGCTGGGCCTGAAGCTGCAAATGGGCCGCTTGTTCGCGATACTTGAGCGACTCGAGGCTGTGCGAGAGGATGTGCCTCGTCAGTTTGCTCTGGTGAAGGAACGAGGCACCGCAGTACATGCACGCAAACACCCGCTCATCCACACCCATCAACTCCTGCAACCAAACAAACAAGAACATCAACTTCTTGCGTTCCAACTCGATTGCTTTTACGTTCTCTCAGCTAATCTAACATCTTTCGGTCACCAGCCAACTCTCCCGGCTCGCACGGATTGAAAGTTTCTTTTTGCGGATCTTCTACAACGCGTCGGTACAAGCTACTACTGTCTAAGGTTAAACGTGTTTTTGGTTTCGGATTGCTGCGTACTCTCGCTCGTTAATCGTGCCTCCCTTACGACCCTATGCGGATACGTGCACACTAGTTTTTGCGGACATGTATACGCGCGTAAATAAAAGTGTGTTTTTGATATTTACACTACCAACATAACGGCAGCTGCACAAGAAGTTGACGCTCATTTTTGTTTGGCGCGAGCGCGTACCAAATTATGATGGTCTTGCTTGCAGGACCTTTGTGCCTCTCACATACGCACACTCTTTGGTCGAGTATATCGATTACAGTCTTGGGTTTTTGGAATCATTTTGGGATTTTTTTAGGAGTTTACGAACGAGAAACAAAATCATCTTTTGTTTCCCGTTTGCAGTCAGGAGTTTTGGAAGGTTTAAGTTGTCCTTTTTCATGTATAACAGATCATCAATGCAACAATTGTATCATAGAGTAGTAAAAACGTAACATAGAGAAGTTGTAAGATCAAAATGAATCGTACGGCACAACAAAGGCACTCATGCAGTTTTAATACCAACAGTTAACTGTACGTTATACTTGAGCAACGATGAATTGAGATTGATCATGAGAAAGTCGTAAGTTGCTTCAATCGCCGATGAGCGGAAATTATCGTTGAATACCCCTGAAGAATTCGGGAATGACAATTCACCTTTTTCTTGCATTTACATCAAAATCAACATGAACCGTAAAAAATACTAGAACTTTGTGGATGCAGATCATTCGAAATCAACAAATCACATTGCTGTAGAGAACTTTACTTTGAAAAGTTTAAATGTGAAAGAAACTGAGAAAAAAGGTTTTCAATGACAAGAACTATATGATGCGATATAAATTCCTACTTCGAAACAAATGTAAAGATGATCTTTACAAATCGAAAAAACATCCACGGCAAAAACGAAGGTCAACTTCTTGACAATGAGCTAGCAAGACAGGTTGAAGTAAGGAAATGGGAATGACAGGAAATTTCAAAAATGGAACTTTGCTCTTTTGCAATGGAGCTCGACATACAATAGAAGTGAACATGACAATGAGTAAAAGCTATGAACGAGAGGCAGCAGCTTTTATTTGCAACCTTTGCGAAAAAAATTCAAGACAAGATTTTCATGATAACTGTTCAATACAGAGTTTCTTTCATCAAAGGTTGCATTCGTTTCCGTTAACTTCAGTGTAAAAATATGTATAAATGTCTAAAACTGCAGCAAACTTTCACATTGACAATTTCGAAAAAGAAATTGAACCAATAGAATTGTTCGAAATGTGGAAGAACCGCGTGTAATAATGGGAAAAAGAGCAGCAGTCAGCAAAGCGTTTGGGCACATGCAGCAAACCCACATGCAGTTTTACAGTCGGACACGCGCAATTTCCTAACGTTCGAGGTTTCCAAAATTCGCGGATGGTCAAGTTCGAGAATCGTTTCGCGGTGAAAAGAAAAGGTTATGTATTACGTCACTGATAACCTAACGACCTTTGATTTATCGACGATTGCAAACGAGCGCAGGGTTTGAGCTGGCGGTATAGTAAATTTTAATATGCAGAGCAAAGAGAAATACAGAACGATAATAATACGTAATTAATAAAGTATAGAGAGCTTCGAAATAATGAAACGTGTAATTTACGGAGACACTGAAGAAAGCACTTACCGGGTCCGGTGGTAGTCGATAATCCGTCGATATATCGCCGCTACTGCTTCGCTCGTCCGTTGATCTTTCCCAGTCAACTTCTTTCTTCAAGGACTGAAAGAAACAGTTATTTGTCATTATTGCAAAGAATTATTGTAGTGTATATCAAGCTGGAAATGGCTTCAAAATATTGTTAGTAGGGAGATCGGAAATTTTTGTAAAAATTATAGAATTTCATAAAAACCTATAAATACTAGCCGCAGACATAATTTTTTTAATATCCAAATGCTATGAAACGATAAATTTTTGGATCCCTGAGCATCGAATAGGGAACTTGAATCGAACAAAATTTGTGAACCCACTTTAGATGTAAACTAAAAAATAAACACGTATTTTTTCTTTTTTCGATAGACTCAAAATTATTAGTGATTCAGAGGTTTTATAAAAATTATGTGACATTCCACGTGAAGACAGTAGAAATTTATATAGATCTTGATGTTTTGTTTCCCACTCCAGATTTTTTAAACCTCTGTATCTTCTGCAGTTCTCGAATAATTGATAAATTATGTGGCAATTTTTTGTAACAGACGTATTTAATATAATTTTTTCGTCAAGTTCCCTATTCTTTTGATCTTTATAAAAATCTATCAAAATTTAGGAAATCTTCAAAAAAAATGTATAGTGAAAAAATAGGAAAAAAGTGATTATTAAATATATGAATTATAAAAAAATATGCATCTATAAAAAAATTCAAGATCTTTCAAAATGCTGAAAATAAAAGACTTCTTTATTGAAATCAATGTCAATATAATTTTCTGTAGAATCTAATAAATCGTGAAAAAATGATTGCACTTTGAATTCTCGAGCATCGAATTCGTAAAATTTACAGGTAAATTATTGAAATACTTGAAGATCCTTAAAATTGTAATTAATACCGAACAATACGCGGAAAATAAAAAGTATTGGAAACTTTGAGTAATCCATAAAGGTAATGTTTTTTAAAAATTGAAGAAAATAATGAAAATTTAAAAAACTTAGAATTCAAGAGCATCAATTTCTGAAAATCTATACAGGCAGGAATACAAATTCTTGAAATGCATTAAAATACTAGAAATATCTAAAACTCTGATGAATTAATTTTTTTTTTTAATTTATGGAGTTGATAATAGTCTATAAATTTTAATTAAGGTTAAAAAACCTTATTCGTAAAAGTACTCCAAGAAATTTGTTAAAAAACGACCAAAAATAAAAAAATAGGAAAATTCTAACAGCACTACAAAACTTTACAGAGCAAGAAATTTAAAACTACTCTGTGTTGAAAAATTGCACAGAAAATAACTTATCTGTAATACCTTATATTTTTGAGCTTAAGTTTCAGAAATCTATGAAAAAATTTTTAAAAATTCATGAAGATCTTTCAAACTTTAAAATTGTTAAAAATACGGGAAAAACAATATATACGAAACAAATACAAAAAATTATGATTTAAGTTATATAAAATATGTATACAATATTTTTAGAAACGAATAAAAAAAATTTAAATACGATTCAATAATTTTCAACATATTAATGAATTTCTATATAATTCTTCAGAGTTCAATATGCTCAAAAGTCAAAAGATTTATGGTTGTTTCACAACTTTATCATCATTTTGCAAAATTATGTCTACACATAGGATTCAATTATTCGATCTACTGCTAGGGTTCTCAGTATTTTCAGTATTTCCGAGTTTTCATGATATTCTGTAGTTTTTATAAAATTTTCTAAAAGCTTCACTGTACACCAAAAATTTCGAGTAACGTTAAAAAATAGAGAATACGAATACAGAGTGAACCAAAAACCTTACTCCAAAAAAAAAAAAAGAAAAAAAAAACAACCTTGTCACTTTTGAATTTCGTGTAGAAAAGTTCTTCGTTATTTTTTTTAATTATCAAAAATTACAGAATTACTCAAATTTTCTGACAACTAATCGTGACATTCGATGCCGAAAATTCCATTGTTGGTTTTGATATTTTACACAATAATGTCAATCAAAGACTATCATTTTCCTTATCTTCTCTCATAGAAATCTTTTTAGAAAAATTTTATCATGAACTAGCTCTAAATTTCGAAAAACGACAAGGGATAAATATTTAATATGAAAAACTATATATTTATATGTACAAAGTCAAATATTTTATATAAAAATTATTATAATTTTTTTTATTATATAATATTAATAATCATTATAATTATTTTATTATTTAAAAACTATTTATTCAATTCAATTTCATTACATTCAACTTATGAAATTAAATAAAATTATCTAATTATTTAATTTGAAACAATTTTTTAATTCAATTTTATTAATAATTTTCATTCAATGTATAATTTTTTCGAAAATTATAACCCCTTGTAACCATGAAACATATAAGATTCGCCAAAAACTTATAAGTATATCAAATTTCTTGTATGTCAACGTTTTCTTATATGTCGACTTATAATTCACATATATGTTTTTTGCAAACATATATGTCAACTTATAAGTTTTCGATAAACTTATAAGTTGACATATGTTTTCGATAAACTTATAAGTTGACATATATGTTTGCAAAAAACATACATGTAACTTATAAGTCGACATATAAGAAAACGTCGACATATAAGAAATTTGATATTCTTATAAGTTTTTGGCGAATCTTATATGTTTCACGGTTACAAGGGACATTTATTTGTTTATATAAATATAAATTTATATTTATTATTGATAATAAAAAAATGTCTCATGCTATGGAGATTATAAAACATTTAAAACAAAAAAAAATTCATTAATCTTGAAGTTTTAAAAATTCAGAATCACTTTATATGATTCCGAAAATTAATGACAGCCATTGCAATTTCTAATTTCTTTTGAAAAATTTTATATATATATATATATTTTTTATTAAAATATTTTATATTTATATTCATATATTATTTATGTTATACATCATCTTATTTATAGATATAATATTCATTTATCATAAATATTTATAGGAAATCCATAAATCTTCATCGTAATTGAATTATTTATGAAATATATTTCAATTTCAAGAAAAATATTTCATCATTTATTTCAAACGATAGATTTGTATTATTTTTTATTTCAAATAAATATCAATCGTAAATTATTATATTTATAATAATCAATATTCATATTTATACATTTTTATATTTTCATATACTGAACGACAAAGGACTGCTGTAAATTGTGAACAACTAAGAATCTCTCTCCTGGCTCAGTGTTTTTGTTACACCCTGTAAAAAACAACTTATTCCAGAAATAACACATAAAAATACTCACGAGTGGAACCTGCTGTACCGGAGGCATCCCCGAAGGTCCAGCCAAGGGCTCCGTGCTATGCGGCGACGACATCCTCTGGCCCGACAGATTCCCGCCCGATGTCGCCGTTCCCAACTGACCACCGCTCACCACCGTCGAGTTGTTCCCCATGCACAAGTCACTCGGTCCACTATGCATTGAGAGTGGACTGAGGGAACCCTTGGTCTCCTCCATGCTCCCGGCGTCCTCCGAGTCCCTCCTCGGCCGATTCAACGCCAGGGGCCCGGAGCAGGGACTCCCCGGGGTCTTTATCCTCGGAGGAGGCGACGCGTCCGCGGCCAGGGAACAGTCCATGGTCACGTCGCCCAGGTTCTCGGGCTGCTCGCTGATGGACTTCGCGTTCCTCCGGATCGTCGACGTCGTGGTCGTCGTCGTCGTAGTGGTCGTCGTCGACGTCGACATTGGTACGGGCTCTCTCTCCTTCGACGCCTCGTCCCTTTCCCGAGGCTCCTCTTCCTTGATCTTCCCCTCGACATCCTGGGGCGACTTCTGGTGTTCCTCCTTGAGGTTCGTCATGTCCGCCAGGCCCTTGACCTTGAGGCTCTCGGCGGTCTTGAGGAGGGCCGACAGCTGGCAGTACTCGACGTTGACCTCGCCCTTGTACATGAAGTCCACGAGAGTGCGCAGCTCGGCGAAGCGCACGTCCTTCAGGATGACGATCGGGTGACGGTTCGGGTGGTCGAGGAAGAGGGCCTGGAAGTAGCTGGAGCACGCGGAGAGGACGACCTTGTGGGCGCGTATCGTGGGCCCCTCCGTGCACGCCAGCGTAACGTCCACCAGGGACTCCGACTCGAGGAGTTGACTAAACACGCCGAGCAGGTTGCTCTGATGATTGTTCCACCGAAGGCAGTAATGCTCACTTCCCATGTCTGTACCGCCCAAGACCCTTCTGGAAGAAAAATGAAGGGGGTTTTAGTTTTTTGGGGTGACAATGGGGGATGCGCGCGCGGGTGGTTCATTTAGGTAAGTATATTCCCTAACTTAATGCAAATTTTCAAGAGCTCCGGTTGCGAAGATGGTCGATCCTCGAATTTGGCGGCAACTATCGACTGGCAGCAAATTTTTTATCGCTTAATTGTTCATTAAACTAGCACCCTGAAAGTTTTCAAATGCTCCGGAAATCGTGCTTTTTTGTAATTTTTTACAACAAGTGGTTGTTAAATTTTGCGCCATATGCCACCGTTTTGAGGTGGCAGCAAATGATTTGTGTGATGTAGGAGGAAAATTGCGTATTTTAAAATACATTTTAAATGCTCCGGTTATGAGGAGGGTAAATTACGTGTTAGTTCCTGGATTAAAGTCTAAATCAGTGTTGAATTAATGCTAGTTTGTTATTTAGCAAGTTTTTGAACAGCGTTTAGTGTGAAAAAGTACCTAAAAGTTATGGATTTTAGCAAGTATTGGGTCATGATCAGGGCAACAGAAAATATTTCTTCAATATTCACGAAAAACGAGGTTAAATATTTGAGATAGACAGTAAATATTTTTCGTTCATTCTTTTTTTTTTCAAGTATATTAGCCGGTAAATCTGTTGCAGTATAATATTACGTGATGTTGAAGGTGTTCATAAGTAAATGATCTCCACTGATTCATTTTGTATAATCGTTTGATTTATTCTAATAAATTGGGATTTTACTGTAATAATTTTAACATTTATTGAAGTTTGTTGCTAGGTCCGTTAATAAGCATATTTTATAAGTCATAACCACGTTTATCATTTTTTTAATTTCAAATTCGAGAATTTTTTCATTCTATACATGACAAGTGAGGAAATATTTACGATAAACTTGTCAATTTCAGAAACATTAACTTTTTTTAAATTCCATCAAAAAGTTTATTGAAATATTTTTTATTTAAAAATATTTTTTTCGTTGCCCTAGTCATGATGAGTTTTTTTTTAATTGCAATCTCGGCATATTTTTGTAGGAAAAATGTCTGAAAATTCATGAAGAAAATGAACTTTACTGTAATGTAAAAATTGATGAAATCGCTTGTAATAGTTGCTAACCTTACATTACTTAAGTGATTCTATTCATTTTCAAATTACCATTTAGAATACAAAAGTCATCTTGAAAATGTCTGAGAGAATTTAGTTTTTTTTTTTTGAAGATATTTCAGGTGTTTTTTTGGTAGTGATTGTGATTAAAAAATCATGTGCCAGAACTTTACTTTTTGATGAAATTAATAGTTTTTTGGGTCATTTTCACAATAAACACTACAGCAAAACTTTTGAAACAATGTTATAACATGAATACAACACTTTTTTCGACTGTATAACCAGGAAATTAATGCAAATTATCATACACTAAATTATTATTATCATTATGAAAATATTACATGTAAAATTGATGATATATATATGTAATATTATAAATAATATTTATGTAGAATTTATAATATAAAATTATCATATTATGTATTACAGTTATTATAAAATTATTATATGTAAATATGAAATAATATTCAGTATCATATTGTTATCAACATACCAATTGATTCAATTATGAATTTATTAAAAAAAAAAAATAATTAATAGTGTTTTACGAGTTTCGTCAGAATTAATATTGTAAAAATTCAACATATTTGACTATAAAATTCGTATTCATAAATTTCTAACTCGTAAATCCTTGTTTTTGAATATTTATTTTTATTTGATAGAAAATACAAAACGATTTTTCTTCATCAATATTCAGTGATTTTTAATCCATTCTAAAATTTTTAAAACTGATATTATATTTTCAAATCTAACAATATTCGCCAAGTCATGAAAAAGGTCGCAAATATAAAGAGTGTCGAAAATCCTTATTTTCAAAATTTTGCTCTAATTCAAACTCCATAAAAAAACCGTAGAATTATCTGATAAATTTTTTACACCCAGTTTGAACTATTGAGAACTTCACTTAAAAATTTACAACAAAAGAAGTTCTTTAAACGAAGTTTTCGATTAAAAAAAAAAACACTTAAATCAGTTTGAACTGTTGCTTAGTGTCAAAATTCCTGTAAATTGTTGAACCAATGTAACTATTGAAACTGTAAAATTTATCCAAATTGAAAACTATTGAATCTGATAAAACAACTCACGGCAAATTTTTGTTGGTTTTTCCAAAAAAATGTTTACAAAAGTTCCTTAATGAAAAAACTGTAAAAATTTCTATTTTCTATCTTCTTTAGAACATGACTGGTTCAAATCATTGATGAATAATGTTTAAATATTCAAATTAATAATTTCATTAGTTTTATAAATAACATCAAAGAAACTCAATAATTTACTTTACGGGAACGGTAACTACTAACAATGTTTTCCTTTACTACGTCATGATCTTCCGAGAAACCTTAACCTTCCATGCAATGCAATGCTAAGGTCTTCTTGAAGATGATAAATCATAGCTCAATCATTTCATTAATACGTAACTACAGCTTTCAATTCCTAGTGTAATAGTCAAAGCATTGTTGAAATTCAATATAAATTCATTACTGTGGCGTTTAAACATAACAAATAATATTATAATTAAATAATTTCTACATCAGTCACCAATGCTTAATTGAGTGTTTGAACATTCCAGAAAAATTTTTGGTGGATGTGTAAAATCCATTATAAATAAACGAGTTGTATAAAAAATCAAAGTTTCGATTAGTTGAATAAATATTGTTTATAAAACCCAGATTTGTTATAAAATCACTATATAAGTGAATTTGTTAGTTGAATTCCAATAAATAATAATTTTATCTAATAACCAATAAAGAAAATAAAACCATCCCGTTAATACATTTTTATTCATGTACTTATTGATCATAATTGTACTGAAAGAAATAATTCTTCACTGGAAAAAACAATATGGTTGTGACAACCTCATAAATAGTAACATTTGCCTCTACTATTTTTATATTGTAGACAACCTTATTTGTGGTTGGTGCAACCACATTAAAAGTTACTGCAAGCTCCAAAAAAATTCCAGCAACTTTTTATGCTGTTGCACTAACCACAAATAAGGTTGCGACAACCATATTCTTTGTTCCGAATTTTTTTCGGAAAAAAAGCTCAATATACTGCATCGTTTCATTTCTACCTGTGTTTTCGTTATTGGTGCCAGATTTACGTTCGGCGTGCGGAAAAGGAAGATAAAAAGCACGATCGCGAGGTTTTTTTTATTTCTGTCTCGGAAATCTTTGTCAGTGGCTTTTTATCATATATTTTTCTCCCGACGCAGCGAGCAAGCTTTTACATAAGTTATCAATCGCGTCACACGCAACGCACGCTCGCGAGGTCATACGAGCACACACTGTATCTGACGCTCTTTACTACCACAGCGGCAATGCTTGACGCGCTCTAGCATCGATTGATGCCGCACGTGCTGCGACACGGTGGATATATGCGGCCAGACCGCGATACGTATCTTTTATTATGTTCCTTTCGCGTCGTGATATATATCGTCGCGCGGCGCGTGACTTGCTTACCAAGCACGTACGCACTTTTCTTTACCCGCGGTTCATGTTTATCATGTCATTTTTTCAAACTTCGCGAAACTTTGAATGTAAACGCGAATCAAGAATCTTCAAGTCGTGTTTTCCTAGATTTAATGAGGAGTGAATTAGTAATGATAAGTGTACGGGAGGAATTTTTCGTTACAGCAATTTAGTAACATTCATAGTAACAATAGCATAACATTAAGTAAAAAGATCTAACAACCTCAAAGTTTTGTGCCTTAACATTATTTCTAACTACAGTTACTAATACGGGTAGTTTTATGAGCTAATTGTGTATGTATGTTTCAGATAGT
>JAPYZL010213647.1:0-20368 GCA_030522825.1 Platygaster orseoliae | reverse complement strand
GTTTATAGAAACCATTAATGACATTTTCGGAAAAAGTCCAAAATTTGGGTTACGATGTTATGTTTCACCTCTGTCAAGGATACAATGTTATTCAAGCGTGCTCTCAGGTATACAATCTTATTCAAGCGCGCTCTAAGGGATACAATGTTCTTCGAGGGACCCATCGATTTATCATATTACATGATTTGCTGAGTTTCTGCTTTTACCCTTATTTTTTTATTGCAATTGTTACTTGGTTGTAATATTTTTGATTAAAAAATAATTCTAATAACGTTATTGTTTTTTAAATAAGTTTAAAAAAAACTAAAAAATATTAATCTTTGGCGTATAAAAGTTGAAGTGAATATTAAATTTTTTTTTGGAAACTCTGAATTTTATTAAATTGTATTTTAGATTTATAGATGGTAGAGAATGTTTGAAAATTTATATATTTATATATTAAAATTGAGTGTTTGTTATTATATTTTTAATAGTTGTAATGTTTTGCGAATCAAATTTCGCCATATTAAAATCTTTCTCCCTGTTTTGCCAATTTTTTTATTTTCATTATTCTTCTTTCAATGTTTGTGATCTCAACGGGATAATTATTTTCCTCTATAATATTTAATATTTTTATATGTCGCTTATCAACATATAAAAATATTTTTTATATTTTATATCAAACTATATAATATTATTTACAATATTATATAATTTACATATAATATATAATTTATATATTCTATATAATATATAATTTTTATATTATACATAATATATTTTTTATGTTATAAATAATATTTTATATGTTGTTGATAAGCGACATGTTCATTCCATTCTTCTTACATCATCATTTTTGGAAATATTCAGGATACAAAATCAAATTCTTCCCCTCAAGCCTGGAAAAATTTTTACAGCGTCAACTTACCCAATTTTCGTTTTTTGCTTTTCTTTGCAGGAAATGTTCATCCACTATTTCACAAAGGAAGCCTACTCCAAAAACCAAATTGGACCATCTGGAATTTTGGATTACAAGCAACTCGCTGAAATTGTCCAAACAAATCAGACCTTAGAATTCTTGCAGGAAATAATGCCCAGGAAAATAACAGTTCGTCAATTCAAAGAAATGATGGCTCGCAAAAATTCTGGCAACAATTCTTCGGACTCAGAAAGCGACAGTCAATCCGACAGTGCGTCAGGTTCCGAAAGTGAAGAGGATGACGACGATGATGACGACGAGGAAGAAAAGAATGGAAATTCGTCAGAAAGTGGAGACGACGATGACAAAGAAAACGGAAACGAGGAATCTAGTGAAAAGAGCAATTTGAGTAGTAGCGATAGTGAAAATTAAACTTTCCTACTGTCAGTGAAAGAAAAACTTTGATGAGAATGTGAAATACATATTAGTTCCCGCGGCAAATCAGTGATTCGCAATCTGATGAACTTGAATTATTGATTACATTTTTGATACCTTTTTGTATTTGTAATTTTGTATTAAATAAATAAAATTGGATGATAGTTCTCACCATTTCATGAATTTAGATGTAATTAATTTTGAAGTACAATAAAACGTTTTTTTTAGCATTCCTTTTATTAAGTCACATAAAAAATCGAAAAAATAATTTCATGATCAAGACAAAAAAAAAAAAATTAAACATTCTTCTCTTTTTAACCACAAAAACTGCAATATTTTTCACATTTCCCTTCTAAATAACAACACAGTAAAATAAAACCAAAGTTTGCGAAAAAAATTGTAAATATATTGTACAGGTGACAGAGTAAATGACTAATATTATTTTGAAAAATTCATGAGTGCAAAAATAAGGGTACGTTTAATTTCCTCCATCACTCATCAAGTTCTAGATTTCCAAGCTCTTCATCCAGGTCTTCTAAATCTTCAGTAAATAAGTTTTCGTTAATCGTCAAGGCCGTTGCCCCTTCACCTATAACGACAGCTGAAACAAATGAAGATTTTTTTATTTTCAAATATTTTAAATTTTGAAGTCATTAACTCCACAGTTAATCATGAGAGTGATCTCACTAGAAGCTTGGCCATTGCTCTCGACAACTTTCTTGGATAATCGATCCTCGCTCGCGATGGTAATTCCAGTATTGTCTATTTCACTGGCTTCCAAAGCTAGACGATCGATATCAAGTTCTTTATACTGAACATTGTCTTCTTCGTCTTCTTCAAGAGTGTAACTAGCAATGGCTTCATCGCCATCGTCAATACCTGAAACAAAGTCATTTTTATCAACTTACTAGTACACGATATTATTATTCCAATTATTATCCCTTTTTACCATCTCCAGCTGCAAGTTCTGGGTTGAACGAGAACATTTCTCTTCCAGAAATACCAACTTGACGACCAGCCTTGAAATCGCTGCGTTTTTTCTCCTCATCCTTAGAGGCTTTTTCTTTTTTTTCTACGAGTTTCCTCTTTTTCCAGGCCAGGAAAGTTTCCAAAGTTACTCTGGTCTGTTGAATGAAATTTCATTGTATTATAAGATCGACTTTGAAAAATTTAATTTCGATAATTACTTGGTTCGCTCCCAAAGCGGCTCTTTCAGTTTCAATGAGATCTTCCAAAGACATTTCGCTCTTCTTCTCTTCCTTTTTCTTGTCCTTTTTCAGGACGAATCCAGGTGGAAGGGCATGACGATAAATGCATTTTAGACCAGATGGGCATTCCCAGAACCAGCCATATTTTGATTTTTCCACGGCTTCCAAAAAGTGCTTGCAGATCTAAAAGACACGGAAAGTATTAATCTGTATATCAAAACATTACTTGGAAAATTGTTAAATTTACAATTTCAGTTGTGGTACGATTTCCTCCAGATGCATGCTTTTTTTCTACAACTTCCTTCAATTTTTGATCATCCCAGTTATCCATTGTGTCCGCCAGTTTATCGTCATCTCGCATATCGCAATAAAGCGATCGCTTTTCAGCTTTCCTCTCGATTGTTAAATCGTGGGAAAATTTACATTTGTCTCCTTTCGTGCATTGTCCTTGCTTGAAAAATGCGCACACCACAGATTTTGGGTCGATTCCTGAAAACCGACAATAAATCTTTCAAATACATAATTGTGAAATGAAAAAATTTTAGTGTTTATTTGTCCAATTTTTACCTTTCTCGACTTTTTGAGTTTGGATGGGTTTGAATATCATAGCGAGTTCCTTCTGGTCTTTCGCCTTTTTCTCCTTGTCCAACTTCTTCGCATCTTCACTTTTTTTGGGAAAAATTCCACCTGATTTTACCTGCTTTTCGACTTGCTGGATGAATTTTTGCTGCTTTGCACCTTTCTTGTTTTTAATTCCAAAAGTTTTGTCCTAAACAAAAAAGTACAATAAAGTAATACAGTTTGACAAAACATGAATTACAAAAAATCAAGTAAGATGATGACCAACAATGCGCACAAGAATTTTTGACATTTCGAATGTTAAGAATTTATAGACACAAACTATACAATGGTTTTCAAGAATATATATTATTTTATGATTTTTGTATGAAAATTATTATTTTTAAAATTTTGTTTCAAAGTAACTGTGAAAAGTAAGACATGAGAAGATGGAAATTTCCTCAGGAAAAAGCATAACTACTTCATATTACTCAAAGAATTTTATAAGAATTATAAGAAAAAATTACATTTGAATGAATTTCATTTGCGTAATAAAACTCACAAATTTAAATCCAGGCCAAAGAATAAATATTAATGAAGTCAAAACTGTTATTTCAAATATGTAAAATAAAGAATCCTGAATTCTGTTAAATATTGAGAACCTACATAAAAAATTTCTCATGTTTTTTGTAAGCATATTTTTGATGATTTTCACTTACTCAAATATCAATAATTTGTTATGAATTATTTTATTTTTATTATTTAAAATTACATATTTTTCATATTTCTACATGAAGTTTAAAATAACTTTGTTTGGATTTCAAGATTTAAAAGTTACTATTTTTCATTGAAAATTAAAGATGAAGGACCTATAAAAAACACTTTTTCTGGAATTAAGATTCAATTTAGTTTAACAAATTAGATTGATAATTATTATAATAAATTTATAGGATTACTTAGTTTCTGACTAATAATTTTTATACTGATAAAAAATTTGTAGTTATTTAAATAACTGAATTATTAAAATTTTTAGTATTCAGAAAATTTTTTCTGATATTATTTACTTTTTTCATATAATAATATAGCTTTGATTGAGTTTTTTAATTGTATACTCATCATATAATGTAATTTAATTTTAAATTACTGATTTTTTTATTGATGAATAATTTCACAATGTTATTTAAATAGTTAAGTAATAGAATTATCGATTTTAAATTCATAACATTATATTTCTAAAATAATGCATATTCTCATAGTATTTTGAAATTATTATTATTATTAAAATACATTTTTTTAAATATCTACGTTTCGAGTTCTTCAAGAATAAAAAACAATAAGAATTATAAAAAATATTTATTAATAACTAAAAATATATTCTATACCTAACTTTATCTATACTTCAAAAACTTTTCATTTTGCATTTACATTATTATTCTTATTTTTGCCAAAAATATTGTTGGCAAATTTTCAAGGATATCAGAATTCACAGGGCAAAATTGATAAATATCGAAGGTGTTGTGGAAAAAAAAGGTTGAATAAATAGTTACAATAACGAATTTCAGCTGATATTGCTTTAATTTTTTTTAAACATAAAAAATAAAATGTATTCCAACAATCACAGAAGTTGAGGTTATATTGACGTTTCAAAAAACGACTTACCTCTATAACTTTTTCCTTTTTTTTCGTTTCCGTTTTTTTGCTCGGCCCAGGGGCTGCTTTTTTAGGAGGCATTTTTCGGCAGTTTTTTAATTATTATGAATCTAAATTACTTTTTATCGCACTGCGATTCTTGCGAATTTCGCAATTTAACAATGTCAAAAGATATTAAACAATATCACACAATATCAACAATATTGATATATCGTAAATTCTCACGATATATTCAAATATATCGATATTCATGGTAAAAACATCGATATTTTTTCGATATTTAAGGCGCTGATAAAAAACATATGATCATTTTTTTTTGTTTGTAATCGGTGCAAAAATCATTAAATCAGTTGAAACAAGTTGAGATCAAGTACATGTCAGTGAACGTAAATATAAGTCGGAGAAATTGTGACGATGTTTTTGATGCTTAATTGAAATTTGTTCGTTAAATACGAATATTGTATCCACAACTATGGCAGCGCTGATAAAAAAACGAGTTTTGGCAGAGTTTACGCAAAGTCAGGTATAATTTTTATAGTAATTCAACAAATATTTACGTGTATAATAAATACAAATTATAATATTGTTTGGAAATAACACATTCATTACAATCTATTAATTTTGTACTAGAAAAAAGTTAAGAATTTACTTTTAAAGTAAAAATGGATTTTAGTATTATTTTTCTGCAGCTGATTTCGTCATTGAACATTGTCTTTTATTTTCTAAGTAAACGATTTATTGTTTCATCAGCAAAACTTCAAAAAACAGATGACTTTTGGTCTCATAGTTTTTTTAAAAATTGTTTCATTATTGGGAATCGAAAAATTATGTCTCTGCGGTCAAATTTATGATCAAAACATACAAAAAAATTTTTCTAGAAGGTAATATATTTTTAAAATTGTTTTCGACATAATTTGTCACATCATAATTTTTATTTTTGAAAAAAAATATGATATATAGTATATTATATTCTATTATTATATTAAATAATAAATAACTATCGTTATATTTATGTGAAAAATATAATTTTTATTTTACATTGGAAAAAAATTAGTTAATGACATCTTTGACCCAACTAAGAAATTTATTTCATCTAATTTGATGTAGAAAATTTTATCATATTTGATAAAATAAATTTGAAATTTGACTCCGAGAGATCATTGGTTGATTTATTTATGTATTATTGCTTACAGAGTATTATACAAATTAAGATATTCATAATTAATCAATAATTCCTTTTCAATGTTCAGAAAATAAAACAAATTGTTTTTTATCGAAATTCGGTCATTCATTAAGAATTATCTAATTTCAGAATTTTGGATTAGCTGTTTTATGCCTAAATTTTTTACAACGTTCTCGTACCATGCAATTGAATTTTTTCTTGCCCAAAAGAAGCATGCTGTATAATAAATTTTTATTTATTCATTCGAAGGAATCTGCATTGTTAAAAAATGTTTGCATTATACAATTTTTTAATAAAGATTGCAAAATATTTTAACCCCGCACATTTTGTTTGAAATTTCCATATCATTATATTATATTCTACATTCTAATAGTAATTATAATAATTTCAGTATTATTTTTCTGCAGCTGATTTCATCATTGATTATTATCCTTCATTTTGTAAGCAAATGATTTTTTTTTTCGTCATTGAAACTTCAAAAAACAGATAATTTGGTGTCACACAGTCTTTTGAAAAAATTTCTAATTATTGGGAATCAAAAAATTGTGTCTCTGCCGTCAAATTAATGACAACAACATACAAATAATTTTTTCGGAAAGGTAATACATTTTTGAAATTGTTTTCGACATAATTTGTTATATCATTCTTTTTATTTAAATAGATACCAATTAGTAATGATTTAATTAATTGTTGGGAAAAAAATCAATTGATGATATCTTGAAACCATTTTCGAATTTTATTTCATCGAATTCGATATATTAAATTTTTTTATATTTGTTAAAAAAATTTCAAAGTTGGCTCGTACAGATCATTGGTTGATTTATTTATGTATTACTGCATACAGAGTATTATACGAATTAAGATATTCATAATTAATCAATAATTTCTTTTCAATGTTCAGAAAATAACACAATGTTTTTCATAAAAATTCTGCCATTCATCAATAATTATTGAATTTCAGAATTTTGGATTAGCAGTTTCATGCCTAAATTTTTAACAATGTTCTAACATCTGAAATTTCATCTGAACTATCATCAACAACATCTGAAATTTCAAAATAGTTTTTTTTGTGAAACTATTGAATTGTAATGATTCTAAATAGTCATACAATTTTCTTATTCTTCATGTTTTATTTATATCTGCACATTCTGAAAATTTGCAATTTTATAAATATCTACAAATTGTGTAACCTGAGACTTCATTAAACTCTCTTCAATTCAAATGTTCGTATTTGTAATTCATTTTTGAATTTCTGCTGTTTTAAACTTATATTTCAAAAATTTCTAATTTCGAAGCCCTTGTATATAAAATAAGTTTTTAGTTTAATATTTGAATCTTTTTTGACTTCCAAAACGACTTGTTTTCAATAATAGGGAACATGGATATGAATTTCTGAAAATAAAAATTTTTTTCTAATTCAGTTTCATTCAAGAAAGGCGTTCTCGCGCGAAACCGGGTAAAACTATTGTCCAAACTCGTGACGTGATGTCAGAAAATTGAAATTCACAAACACGAAAAACAAAAAATACCAATCGATAGGTCTTGAAAAATCAACACAAGTCTACATTTACAACTTTATTCTATATATAAAAGTTTTTGAGAAAAAAAATTAAAACTGCTTATTTTTGTTATCGAAAAATCAATGTTTTTCAATATTTAACTCTCTGCGAATGATTTGTTATTCGCCGGAACTGTATATTTGATAGCAATTATTATTAGCGGAGCTTCAGCGGAGACGACAGTGTTGAAAAAGAGATAAAAAATTGAATAACAATTAGTTTTTTTTTAATCCGAAGAA
Organism: Platygaster orseoliae; assembly: GCA_030522825.1. NCBI lineage: Eukaryota > Metazoa > Arthropoda > Insecta > Hymenoptera > Platygastridae > Platygaster > Platygaster orseoliae. Next base: position 12,638 of record JAPYZL010213647.1, on the reverse strand, counting down.
AAAACCATGTTTTTTTGGTCACGGATCAAAAAACTTCTCGAGGAAGTTTGAGTTGCGACAAAGTTTCCACGTCCTCGTCGACCGCAAAAGTTCTAACGTTACCTGACCCCGGTTGAGTTCTTGATTTGATTTTCCGAGATTTGGACGTTTTAAAGTTTGGTTTTTTATCTGCCGTAAGGAAAATTACTCAATTTGGATGAAAATTTGAGTTCTAGTGAATGGAGTTGTAGAAATTTATACAGCAATGATCTACAAAAATAGTGAATAATAAATATCCCGAAAAATGTTATTAATACTAAAAAAAAATCTGATGATGAATACATACGAGAAAAAGTTATTTATACTGATTTATTGAAACTATGTGTAGATGCGAGTATAGTAGGATATTGATAAGCGTAGTTCATCTTTTTCCTTAAATCATAGCGAATAATTTGATATATCACTTATTAAATTCTGTAAGAACGTTTTCGAGAAATCTTGCCAAGAATGATTTTCAAAGGTCAACTTCAAGCCCTCATAACAACAACAATTTTCAACTTTTTTTTTTGAAATCCAACTTTTTTGTAAAGTTTAAATCCTGCAATAAACGCAAAAGAAAACCATATCCATTGGGTATTTATTTTTATGTATTAAAATTAATATTGAAATAATCAACGATTATCGCGTGAAAAACCGGAATACCCCCTTAATTATGAAGCTATCGAGTTGAAATTTTCCAGAAAGTTCGGCAAGACACTAGCGGTCGACGAGGACGTGGAAACTTTGTCGCAGCTCAAACTTCCTCGAGACATTTTTTGATTCGTGATCAAAAAATATGGTTTTTTCTTCGGATTCAAAAACAACTAATTGTTATTCAATTTTTTGCTTTTTCAACACTGTCGTCTCCGCTGAAGCTCCGCTAATAATAATTGCTATGAAATATGCAGTTTCGACGAATAACAAATCATTAGCAGAGAGTTTTTTTTTCTCGAAAACTTTTATGTATAGAATAAAGTTGTAAATGTAGACTTGAGTTGATTTTTCAAGACCTATCGATTGGTATTTTTTGTTTTTCGTGTTTGTGAATTTCAGTTTTCCGACATGACGTCACGAGTTTGGACAATAGTTTTACCCGGTTTCGCGCGCTGATGCCCTTCTTGAATAAAACTCCTCAATTATTGAAAAATTTCAAATGAAAGAATTACAGCGTTTTTTATTCTCTGTATCATCTGTAATTTTCAATAAAAATTTTATATCAATAAAACTTAATAATTCAAAAATAATAAACTCCACCAAAAATTATTTCCCACATTCTTTAAATCATGTGCCTGAAATTCCAAACTTTCCTGAAACAAACGAAAACGAAAAAAAATTATTTTTTATTTCCACCTATGATTAAAATTAAAAATAATGAATAACGTTAAACAGTTTTTGTTAAATATCACTAACTATGAATTATTTCTATTACTAGAAATGATAGAACAATTTTTTTTTCGTTCTTTTTTAAATGTTTGGAATATCAGAGATATTTCAAATCACCAAGTTAAAAATTGTTTGATGTTTTCCGAATCCATGTATTTTTGACGAAATTCAGAAATTCTAAAAAATCAATGTAGGAGTTTTCAAATGTACAAATTTTTCAAATAGTTTAATTCGTTAAACACGCAAGTGTCGAATCGTGCAAGTTTTAAAATTTCGTCTTATTTTATAGTCATTACATGTATAAAAAAAATGTACTTGTTACATAAAAATACAGGGAATTAGGGATGCTGGACTAGAAAAATTGTCTTAAACAAGATTATTAATAAATGAAGGTATCTGCAGGTAATCAATGAGCCTTCAGTCAAAAGGAAGAGAACTTTGAGGCTCACGTCAGCTGTTAAACCCGGTGGAGAGGGAAGTTCAGCTTCTGCCTATATAGAATGTCTAAATAAATGCAAGGGCGGAAATGATGCCATGCAGCTCCTCCTTCGCATATCTGACGTTCTACCACAAATGTCAACAGAAGATGTTCCAACTGCAGTCAAACAGCTTGTTCGACATTTTTTGGTCGAACAGGAGTCTGCAGTGCGAGCTAAAATATTTTGGGTTTTGGCGGAGTTGGGGGAAATGACGCCTGAACAAGCAGAAAAAATTCGCATCGTTAATGAAACGATCAATTTGTTGAACAACGAGCGCTCTCATCGAGCCAAAAGTCAAGGATTGGCCACCTTGCTGAAATTGGGCGAATATAACAAGTATAACTTTGATTTTGTTCTTTAGTTGTATTTATTGTATAAAATATATATAAAATGAAAAAGAAGGTTATTTAAAAATCTAAATTTATCTAATAATCTAAATATTGTAATTTAATGATTTGTCACTTCTTGTGATTTTGAAAAATTTTTATGAACTTTTAGATGAAATTTGAATATATGATGATATACAGTGAGTTTCACTTTGTGAAACTTCTTACGAGATAAATTTTCAATTGGTTAATATGGCATAATTTTTAGGCCAGCATTATTAAAAGCAGCTCGACAACATTTACCAGACACTTGGCATGGCGTTCAGACCAGATGTTTGTCTATTTTTGGGAGATATCTTTTCAAAAGTACGGCCAGCGAAGAAATTTTGACTCTCGTCAGCAATTACACTCGGTCCCAGGATCCTCGTGTTCGGGCCCAAGCATTCGAAAGCATGGCGGAGTTGCACTCGGAGCGAGGTTGTCGGCTCCCTGCAAGCTTTTTTTCGGAAGCCTGCTCGGCTCTTCAAGACGATTACGAAATCGTCAGACGAGCCGTCGTCAAATTGATTTGGCTTTTAGGCAACGAATATCCAAACAAGTAACGAATTCATTTGTTTTTGGAAAATAATAAGTAAATAAAGTGGATTAGTGTTCATTTAACAAAAATTTTGATTGATCATGTTGATTTGTTATTTTTAAACTTTTATTTTGCTATTCTTATTTTTCAGTGAGTTGGATAAAAAAATTGATACTGGAACTTCATGAGTGATGAAATTTATAAAAATTCATTGAAAATATTTTCAGGATGGTACCAGGAGGCGATGGAGAAGACATTCGCATGGTAGACTGCGCTTTTTCCAAAATTTGTTCCCTTATGGGGGATTTGTCGGCACGTGTAAGAGCTACTGCAATGTCTTTACTGGGACAAATGAAAGGAGTTAGTCGACGTAACATCGAGCAAGCCTTAGACAAGAAACATAGGCGAGGCGAAGACGAAAATCTTGAAGTTGAAGAAAGAAGCGCTTCATGTGGTGCTTTCATTCACGGTCTAGAAGACGAGTATCTTGAGGTATGTTTTTTGTGACAACAGTTTTATTGAAAATTAAATAATACAGTTTATACACTTGAAAATTGTCGCTACTAGGTTCGAACAGCCGCAGTCGAGTCTCTGTGCACTTTGTCTCTCGAAGAAAATGGCATCGCTCCGATGAGCCTTGATTTCATGGTCGACATGTTCAACGATGAAATTCAAGACGTCAGGCTGAGGGCGATTGAGTCCCTGAGAAAAATGTCGAAGAGCGTAATATTGTGCGAGGATCAATTGGAAACGATTCTTTGCGCTCTGGAGGATTTTTCCGGCGAGGTTCGCGAGGGCTTGCACGCGACCTTAGGGGCGAGTCGGCTGGCAACGATGAATTGCTTGTGCATTTGCGTGGATCGGCTTCTTGGAAATCTTTCTCGATATCCCCAGGACAAGGAGAGCATTCGGTCTTGTCTGGCCGCGCTCGGGGCCTCTCATCCGTACTTGACTCTGCCCCTGGTTCCGCGGTATCTTGACAGGCATCCGTTTTATGACACCCTGGAACCTGACGTCGACGATCCGTCTTGTATCCTTTTTTATTAAAGAATTGATAGAGTATTTACTTTGTAAACATTAGAAGTTTCACTTTGAGGAACTCCTATTTCATGTTGATGGTTGGTAAGGTTATGTTGATGGGAACTCACGGGAATTTTTTCCTCAACTCGAGAAATTAGATGCCAGCCTCTTAGTGCTGATATTCAACGCGGCTCATCATTGTCCGAGCATGCACGCCCTGTTCACCGAGCATACCATAAAACACTACCAATATTTGAGGGACACGATGCCACACTTTGTGCCCCGTCTACGTCGCGCGATCGTGACGGAGAATTCGAAGCCGCAGTTCTCGAAAGAGTCAAAAAAGGACGAAGTGGATGGTGACGACGACGACGATTCCCAGAAACGTAGCCGAGAGTTCCTCGAGAGGATGGTGTCTGCGGTGGAGAAGGCGAAACCTGGTGGGCGCGTGAGGGTGCAGCTCCTCGAGGCAGCTGCTGTGGAGATCGACCGTCTTGCAGAAATGGATTACAGGATGGAGGGTGCCGCGAAGTTCACCACCCTGTATATAAGATGCTTGATCTTGATGAAGAACATCAGCCAAATTTTGTCAGCGGCCTCTCTCACTCCTTCGATGAGTGACGCCCTCAATACTGCCAACAACAAGATTTCTCTTCTTCTGCAGTACTCGCAAAAGTTAGTTGGCAGGCGTTATTTAAAAATTTTTTTGAATCATAGCTATTTTTTGATCTAGATGTAAAAGTATGGCGTTTCGTGGCAGGGTCAATGTTTTCGAAAATTTCAGGTTATGTTGGGTGATGTGCAGAGCGTCTGCGTGTCGTCCAAGATAATGTAAAAATTTCGCGTTGCTATGCACAAATTTCAAATTGGTTGGTAAAGTGAAAATTTATGATAAAAAATGTGTCTGTTTGACAGATTGCAGCGCCTCTTCACGGGAATCGGAGAAACCGAGGTTCACCTCGCGAATGATATGTGGCTGAAAGCTCTTGCAGTGGACCTTCTACGAGTCACGAAGACGAGCAACGTGAACTCGATGGCGGTGGTGTTGCCGCTTTCCCAAAAATTGCTCCAAAAAGCCGACGCACTTCTGCTTTCCCAGCCAGACGCCTCGAAACTGGCTCCGTTCTCGCGATCTTTGCGCATCATGCTGCCGAGCTTGGTCGAAATGAGCCCTGAAATGATCGCCGAAGCCTTGATGCCGTTGCTTTTGTCTTCTTGTCCTGCGTTGGCAGAGGACGAAAAATTACCGCGACCGTCGGCGACGACGCGTTTCTGTCATGCCGTGATCGAGGAACCGAAAAGCGAAACTGACTCAGCCCTGAAATTTACTGGTGGTCTGCTCCTTGGTATCCCTATGAGCGCGAAGATTTTAAATCTCCGGGACCCGAGTATTCTGAGGATCAAACTTCGACACCCTGACCAGCAAGTGCAGCTGCTGCTGCCGAGGAAATCGGATTTGAAGTTGCAGAACGAGGAGAGGATGGATTATCGACTGAGGACTACTGTTCTGCTGTCGCACCAAGTTTGGATGGAGGCGTGCAACGTCGAGATTTCCCTCGCACTTTTGGTGCCCTTCGTCGCTACTCCGAGTTGCTCGCATTCGCCTTTGGATGATCCTTGCGTCATTGACCTTTGCAGGCCGACCAAAGTTTCTATTGCCCCGAAACCTGTTAAGAGGGGAATGTAAAGATTCGAATGATGACTGTAGCTGGCGCAGATGTTTCTATTGTTATCTTAAACTTTGAAGAATAAAGTATTATAAACAAGAATTATGACTTTAGGTTTTTCATTTCTGTATGGGAGGGGATGTTTGGGGGGGGGGGGTATTTTTGGAAAATATTTTTCGGTGTTGCGATTTGGAGCGGATTTTAGAGGTAAGTAAGTCATTTGTGAAGATTTTTCACACTATTTAGATTCTCAGTTATTAATAATAGGTGTGACGTCAAGATCCATATAAATTTCTATTGTCTTATATGGACGGTGACGTCACATAATTTTTTTAAAACCTCGGAAACTCCATCAATTTTCAGTCTAGCAAAAAAAGAAAAAATACGTGTTCATATTTTTAATTCTTTACAATTAGTTTACATCTAAAGTGGATTCATAACTTTTTTTCGAATCAAGTTCCTTATTCAGCAGAGGCGTTAGAATTCTCAACGCAAATATCTTTTTTGATTTTGAGCTTTGCGAAAAGTGGCAAAAGACTTTTCGACTCACAAAAATATGCTAAAAATTTCAGTAAATTTTGATTCGTGTTTTCCATCCCTACTCCTCGTAAAAGCCCGTTAACACGCTCTCTTTTCTTTTTATTAATTTAATTTATTTTTTAAATTTAAACTTTGAAATTGTATTCATTTATTTTATGACGAACTTATTTCCTTCTAACTCAAGTTTGATTTTGAGTTTTGAGAAAAATGGCAAAGGAAAAATTCTCTAAGAATTTCATGAGAAATTCGTAGTTTTCGGGTGAGTTACGGGGACTTTGAATCACACTGTATAGATTTCCAATTAGTAAACTTCGAAATTATAGTTAATTTTAACGTTTTGGATTTCGAGATGTATGTTTTTTTATATTAAAAAAATTCAAATTAACATTGTTATCTCGTTTTCTTCCGTAGATTTGTTACATGAAAATCAATCGAGTTGTAATGTTTGCGCAGCACTTACGTATTATCGTACGTACTCTGTACTTGTCTCGGCGCATGCCCACGTCAGAGCATTCGCGTACATGCAAGCGATGCAAGCTACTCTTGATTACGTTTTATTGAACGCCTTCAATTAGTATCTCAGTGAATATTAAAGTGGTGTCAAGTTTTCGCTGTTCATGTGAGGAGTAAATTGCATAAAACTGCATATTCATCGCTCGAGATAACAGCAAATATATTTATTACTCAGATCAATCGAGGTATGTAGACATATCTTACTTTATTAGCATGCAGCCATTTTTTTTACTTTATTGAAAACTCATAAACATTATTATTGGCATGTTTTCTACGGAATTATCAAGTAAATTTCCCAAACTACTTTAAGTATAATTGAATAAAATAAAGAAGTATAAATAAAAGTAAAATGTACAATTAAGATTAGGTGCGTAATCTACTGATAAATAATTTTGTCTGATAAAATTGATCTTTGGACAACAACAAATTTCATCTAAACTAAATTCTAAATTTTTGAATTTGATCCTGCTGCCATATTTGAAAACAATCATGAATTTTTCTGGCCAATTTCGGAAAATAGTATATCAAGATGAGTTTTGGTAATTTGCCTATTTTGATAAAACAAAAGGTTGTAATCGAAAGAGGCATTATTAGGAATATTTTGTTACAGTTTGTTTAATAAATCACGTCAAAAAAATCAAAAGAAAATAATGAATAAAGAGTATTTTTCCGTTCAAAGCGTAAAGAAAATTCTTGTTTTTTATTCAACAGTGAAAAATTGGTCATGAATATTCAGGGTCATATCTAAACTTTCTTACACGTGTTTTGGATCAACATACAGATATAAAAATGGGTGAGTTTATTGATAATTTTATATTTTTTAAGAAAACTAACAAGTTATACAAGTTTTATTCTACCTTACTGAAATACATTATGATTTTATTTCTAGGGCTCATTTATAAACTACAGCATAATTCTGGTATAAAAAGGAGTATTCTGAATTTTTAAAAACACGTTTTTAATAATTCACAGACAATATCAACACCAATAGTCGACTAGTTTTCATCACCGCCGCGACTGTAGGCATCGGAACTGTTTTTTTCATCATTTGTTTATGGTGGTCGCAAAAATCAAAAAAAGAAAAACCACCTTCCAAATGGAAGAAAGTCGGAGAACTCTGCGACTTAGTCACTTTTCCGATTAAATCTTTGGGACCCACTAGAATGAATTCCTTCGAGTGCACACCTTTGGGCCTGAAATCTGGATGGCTCAGAGATAGAACATTGATGGTTGTTCAAACCAACGGCAATTTCGTTACTGGCAGACAACATCCAAGATTAGTCAAGGTGAAAAAATAGAGTATTTTGCGTGAAATACTTCATATTGAAATTAATATACATTTCCTATGAACACAGATTTCGCCGAGTTTTAGCAGTTCCGTGTTGAAACTGAACGCACCAGGAATGATGGAAATTTCCGTGGACCTGGCTCGTTTGTATAAAAAGGGAAATTATTTGCAAACAAAATGTTGGGGTCAGGCAGTTTTGTCATGCGATTGCGGGGAACAGGTTGCCCGATGGATTTCGCGGTTTGTTCTCCAGGAAAATGATGGCCTTCGACTTGTTTATTACCCTTTAGATCAAACACCACGTGAAATAAGCAAGAAAAATGACTACTACCACGTAACTGAGAAACAAGATACAGTAAGATATTTTGATTCTTGCTTTAAAAGACTCATTTACAAAGTGAAATTTCTTTTTTCCTACCATAGCAACATTTTTAAGAAGTATCGAGTAGATGAGCTAAGCTTGTTCTGGCCCCGGGGTGTATACATAAGAAGTTACACGAAGTGAAACTTTTAATGTTCTACTATAGTACTATGATGAAGAAGTAACTAACATTTCATTATTGTAGGACATAAGAAGTTTCACAAAGTGAAATTCACTCTATCTCATTATAGATTCAAATCCTATCTGAAAGTTATAAAAATAACTCAAATTTGCAAAAAATTGAAAAACAATAATTCTTTTCATTTTGAAACTAATTTTAAAATCGAAATATTTTCAAGAGTTATAAATTTACCTTAATTTACATAATCAGAAATTGACACAAAATTACAAAATGTCCTTAAATAACGAAATGTCACAAAATTTCTCAATTTCAAAGAATCAGAAAATGTTACAAAAGTACACGAAATGGCGAAATTCAGAAAAGTTTGTGGTTGTTAAAAGGGTGTTTACCCGGACGCTACGAGTTATTGTTTAATCAACGAAGCGTCGGTAATGGACCTGAATAACCGCCTAGAGGAACCGGTCACGCCGCAAACTTTTCGCCCGAATTTCGTAGTGAGAGGTTCCGAAGCCTACGACGAGGATAATTGGCAATGGGTGAAAGTGGGTCAAGTCATTTTTCGGAATGTACGACCTTGTACGAGATGCTTATTCACAACTGTGGATCCGGAAACGGGAATCAAGAACCCGAAAGTAGAACCATTGAAGACATTGAAAGGGTATTAATTCTCATGCTTTTTAATCCTGACTTTCCAAAATTGAGCCTACTCACGTGAAAACCATTTTGAATGATCAGTTGGCTAAAACGATGGGAATAATTTTTTGATTGTCCATTATTGATCCATCAATGATCAAACTCATGGGGAAGTCATTCATCCACATGATTGGTACCAGTTTTGCATCATCATGGACCAATTACAATGGTCAATTATGGGGCCAACATTGACTAAACTTGGCTGATTGTTATAGTTACAGGCAAATTGAAGATCCAGTTCTTCGACCACTCGCTGGTGACAGTCCAGTCATGGGGATTCATTTAGGCTTGAGAGGATCTTCTGGAAAGAGTGTAAAATTGGGAGAGCCAGTTTATGTTGGGGTTGTGGATGACGATGAATTACCAGTTATTGCACCTCCATAGCTACATCGTTGGGGATCTTGTGACAGTGATATCGTTATTCACCAAGATAGCACAAGAGACCAAGATCCCAAATAATTTTGAGTTTGTATCATTGGGGAACAGAACTTCTAAACCAAAACATCCACATTAATTAACCCTCCAAAAAATCTTTTTTTTTTTGGAAAATTGAAAAATTTGGAAATTTTTTCGGATGTTTTGTACCCCAATAAAAATCACAATTCACGAAACTTCCATCTAAAAAAAAAGAATCAAGTCAAAAGACTTTAATATCAACTGAATTTCGCACAATTTCTGAGACAGAACTATTCAAACAGAGAAAATAAAATAAACAAAATATAGCGATTTTTCTACAAAACTTTTTTTTCGTTTTTATTATGTACATGTTTCGTACGTATACATAACCTATCACACACCATTTATACCAACGGAACCAATTTTGATTGGTCGAGGAATAATGAAATTGTGAATTTTGTACATTTCTCGAATAAACGCTGTCGATAAAAAAAAGACTAACATGTACATGATAAATGTCAATTGAATAAGAAAAATTTGAGTTTCTTCATGTAACGAACTGAAACGAATAATCGTAACGTATTATATACAAAAACAAATGTACACAACGAGAATTGCCAAAGCACAAAAATGCGGTGTATTACATATATTTTCCATATGTGATGTCGATGGCGAAAAAATAAAGGTTTTGGAAGAAAAAGAATGTATAATTGTTCACATCACTCGTACTTTCGCTTGCATCAAAAATTTACCGACTTAACTAAATTTATTCTAATTTAATGCGTCGTTGAAAAATAAATACAGGCAGCAATATTTGAAAAGTTATTGTGATGGTTTTCTGGCACAAATATTTCAGAATTTAAAGATTGCAAAAATCATGACGTGAGTATAAACCAACTATTTACAAATTTTTTCTATGCAGATTAAATTTTATCTATGTATGTCCCTGAATTTGTTGGTCTACATTGACGAGCAAATTCACAGACTTTTTATGCATTTTTCATAACACTCTAACGAACGGGACGCAGAAAGTTAGGTTTCGAGGGTTTTAGGGTAGAGTGATATGAAATTTCAATCATCAAAAATGTTGTTACTGAAAAAATCATGAATTACAAGAGAGGAAAAAATTTAAATCTACCTGAAATCATGAGCAAATTCGATGAGGCATAATAACCTTCCCCAGATCGATGTGAGGGCGAAAAAAATTGTTGTGTAGATCTCGGGAACAAGGAGCAACAACGCGTTAATGTTATTGCTTTCGTCGTTAGCCCGTAATCCTTGCGCAGTAGGAGCGATTATGAAAAAATATTCGTTTATTCTTCCCTGCTGGTGGAGGTTCAGGACACGAACATTATTCTCCCTGAGTGAGCTGGTAATGCAAAAAAAACTCCTTTTTGATACTCTGTCATTTGATCTCTCTGCGCCTCGTTCTCCATTTTGACAGTCGGTCCTATATGATGGAAGTTATCAATCGCGCCTTGAAGTTGACGATTCTTTCGCTAGTCGCTGCCAAACGCTGGAATAGTAAAAAGTTATATGTTTTTTATAAGATTATTTAGTTATTTTATTTTATTTTGGTTATAGTAGAGAATTAAAACGAAGACACTGAAATTCCAAGAGGAAGGAAGACCTTAATTCCAGCGATAATTATAAAATTAAAATTAATGTCCCTAATAAAGCAAAGGAAAATTTTGTCGACACATAAGGATAGACAGCGAAAAAATGGGAAATGATACATTTAATAGCTTAATTGGTGGAAAAGTTTACGACACGTGCAGGCCGTTGTGATATAGGTTTACGTAATTCGGTGCCACCAGATCAACGAAAAGCAAAGTGCTGCAGTCCGAGACTTTCTCTATAAAATAGTTCCCCAGTCCACTTATCTCGACCAAGAGACTTGTTATGCAAGTCCAAGTCTTATATTATTATTATTACATCTACCAATACATTCAGCCATGATCAATTTCTGCTATATACTCATTAATTTGCATTAGTTCGCTCTCGTTTTTCATAGATAATTGCAGTGTGTTAAAAAAATCAGATGCAGGAAGAGCTGTTGACCATTTTCGTCATTTTTCCATTTTAAGGTTAATTTAGAAAGGATTTAGGGATTTAAGGAATTAGGAATTTAAGGATTTAGAAAATTGGCAGTTTCAAAAATTGTCGCCTTCCCATTCCTTCCCACACCCCCTTCTACAATCATATTCTCCGAAGAAAAAATTTCAAGTTCGGTTAATTAGAGTAATGTATGCATTTATAAAAATCACAAAATGTGAAAAATGTAAAAAAATTGTTAGTATGTAAAAAGTTGGAAAAATTGGTAATTTAGATGTTTGTGAAACTTATTGTTAGTAATTTCAAAATTTACGTTATTTGGGACGTTTTAGCAGATTTTGTTATTCCAGCATAATTTGATGAATTTTTCCATTCTAGGAACCCTGTGAACTATTATAATTTTGCAATTTCTAAGAAGACATTTAAAGCAATATTAGAAATTGTAGAAATGTAATTGATCAGGGATATTTGAAAAGTTTTTGGACTTTTAAAAAATTTTGAAGATTGAAAGAATTTCAACATCCTAAAAATTAAGTCATTTTTATGAGTACACAGTTATAAAAAAATGCTCATGAATAAACGAACCCCAAAAGGATTTTGAAAGTTCAGTTCGATTTCTCGAGTTACTTGCAATAATAAATATAAATTGGATTTTCAGAAAATAAAAATAACATAATGAGGTATTAATTTCTATAATTTTTTTCGTGGAAAAATAGTTACTTTTATCAGTTACTTCAGGCTTATTTCATGACGTATTTCAAGAGATAAATTGAACCCAAAGTGAAAATTAAATTAATCATTTTTTTATGAAAAAATTGCTGAAATTAAATTTTTTTACTATAGTATTTTTATTTTTTGAAATTAAATGTATTTTAGTGGTTTTTCAATTGATATTCATCATTGTAAATAATTCGAAAAATCGAACGAAACTAGCAAAATTCTTCTGAGATTGGTTCATTGATTACCTAAGGTATCCTTTACAAAAATATAGGGTGTACCAAAATCCCCGTGCCAAAAAGAAATCCAATATTCCTGATCAAATTCTAAGACGATTTTTCCTTTACCACTTTTTACAAAACTGAAAATCAAAAAAGTTATTCAAGTTTGAAATTTAAACAATAAATGCACTTTTTCGAGGAGTGGGGATAAAAACCACGAACCAAACTTTACCCAAATTTTC
>JAPYZL010213620.1:0-10592 GCA_030522825.1 Platygaster orseoliae | reverse complement strand
TAGACTTCAATTCCAGAAGTATCAAGGCAATTATCGATGCTTCAATTTTTACAAACCTTAAATAATTTTCAAATGCCGAAGTTCTGCAAAATGAATTTCAATAATCATTAAAAATTTCCATAGTTCGAAATTCATTAAATAATTTTTTTTAAACGTGTCATTGAATCTTAAATAAGTTTCACATTCCATGAATTTTTTAAAAAGTTTCACTTCTCGCGCAAGGTCTTAAGCTTGGTAGTTTTTTTGTAATGTTTGATAAAAAATACGTGAAATTCTACATTTACTGCATCTGTAGCTTTCTTTTTTTATCATACTGTTTTTGATTATTGCAGTTAACCCTTGACGGTCACACTGGGTGAAATTCACCCATCAAAACATGGGTTACGTAATAAGTGTGACCAGTGAGGGTTAATAAATTTAAAAAAAATGAAGAATGTCAGAACATTTTTATTTATTAAATAATCAAAAGTAATTCAAGTTATTAACTAATTTCTATTTTTCAAACTTTGAAGAAAAAATAAGTATGTGATTGAAGCCATTTTTGATCCCGCACACCACTACATAGTTTACATACATTTTATAATATATATGTAAGGTGCCGTGCATATGATACGTCACACACTTTTTTGTCATTTTTTACCCCTCCTTCCCCCTATGTCACACTTAGTCACAAACATTTAGACCCCCCCCCCACATATGTCATGTCACACTTGTGAAATTTATATTGTTGAAGAATTACTTGTAATTGTTCACTTATATTAATGAGTCATTGAACAATCGGTTTGAATTAAACATTGAAAAATATTATTGCACTATTAAAAATCTTTCGAAAATTCATGTTCCAATATTACATTTTAAAGAGTCATTAAGTTTTTATCGTGTTATTTATTATATAATAATTAATAAATGTAAATTAATTGACTCAAAATTGTATATTATGAATATTTTGAACTCAGTAAAAAATAGTGTTGAGCTTACCTGAAAAATATATAGTATTCCCTTTTTTTAAATTTTCAGCTTCCGGATAAATCCATAGCGAGCTTAGTAAAATACTACTATAGCTGGAAGAAAACGCGAACCAAGACGTCTCTGATGGACCGTCAAGCGCGAAAATTGAACACCAGTGGCAGAGATGGCGAAAACGGTAGCGAAAATGGTAGCGAAGTCGGCTCCGACACGAATAGCGAATCCGAGGAAAAAGTGAGCTATTATTCAATGTTCTCGAAAAAACGCATGCGTTTGTTACCATACTATAACTAGCCTTGCCAAGATTTGCAGCGTGCACATCAAACGTATCCACACGGTTTTTTGTTTTTTTTTTAATTAAATATTTGTTTTCGAATATTGCTGGAGATAAGTGTGGTCCCTTGCATTCAGTTTGATGATACAAATATTTTTTATAACTTGGGTGCTGTGATGGTCAAATGGAAAAGATAAATCAGCGGAATCGTTTTTTTTTCTCGTGGAAAGTAGGAGTGTTGAAAGACAAATCAAAAAATAAAAAGAAAAACTTTTCACAAAAAAAAAAAAAAAAAAAAAATCAAGAAAAATTATAAAAAACGTAAATTTTGTCACCTCGCTTCTACACTTACTTTTTCTTATTTCTACATCATTTTTTCACACTTGTATTGCACTTGGGGTTAAACTGTAGTGAAAATAGTACATTATGCTACAGGTTTAAAATACGACAGCTGGAAAGCATACGAGTTTTTCCCAATTTTTTGTGCATAATTAGTGATAGATTCTTTCACAGAGTAAAAAAAGTAAGTTTTTTTCCACTCACATATTTTTCTCACGAATAATTTTGTTTTCCTTTCACAAGTGATAACATTGCTTACTTTTTACATACAAAATAGTGGCAAAAACTGGTACATCCCAACTTAAAAAATATATTTTAAAATTGTTTTATCTGTTTTATTAATTAAAACTTGTGACAAAAAATTATTTAATTGAATAGAATATTGACATAATTTAGTAAAACTGTGATAAAATTTCAAAATGTTTGAACTATGAAGTTTATTTATTTGTTTAAATTTTTGATTACAAACAAATTCAACAGATTTCTTTTTTTTTCGTCTTTAACTTTCATTTAATGAATTCTTAAAAATTTCAGAATTTGATTTTCTAAATACTTCGACTTGTCTTCAAGAATCATTTTTTAAAGCTTATTTTTATATGAAATTCTAGTATCTTTAAAATATCACAATTATTACAACTGAGAATTAAAATTACATGGAAAAGTAAAATATTTTCCTAGATTTTCAAATTCCTACTTTAAGAAGAGGGGCCAGTGGAGAGGGGTGAGGGGGTGGCGGAATTATCACCAGTCGAATACATGAGATCCTTTAAATCACTGTTTAAGCGCATTAAAAACTTTGAAAGAGCAAATTTTAAACTAAGTCTGAAAATTTTCAGCCAGGATGAAAATTTCAAAAAATTTTTTCCCTAAGTACTTGTAAAAAGTAATGAAATTGCTTTCCAGATGGAATTTAACATGATCTTGAAAATTTTATAAAAACAAAGGTTTTTTCTTCCGAGATCTTGGTATTTTCTAATTACTCTTTTCAAGAATTATTATTTATTTTTGTCAATTTTTAAATAATAACAATCATCAGTTGATTACAAAGTAGTTATAAATGATTATATAACAATATAATCAACAATATATACAATAATAAACAAAATAAAATATAGTTTTCATGTAACAATATAATGATTGAACATAATTTATAAACAAATGAAATTTTCAAAAACTATCAAATTAATAAACTTTCTTATTCGCCAATGACGCTTTGAGGAATTCAATTTTTAAATAGATAAAAAAACATGAATGAATATAAAAACACTTAAGAAATACTTTAAGTGATATAAATATATGAAAATACTGTTTTTCACAGCATCTAAACAAATAATTATATAAAAACTAAAAAGGCAAGAAAAAAATACTAATGTGAATCTTTATACATAGAAGATACTGTTTTCTGAAAATTCAATTAAAATACTCAAAATCGTTGAAATTTTCAATACTATAGCATCGAATTCTCGAAATTTATGAAAATACTACAAAATTTCATAACACAAAATTCACAAATTCTAGAAATCTGCGTGACTTTTATTTTTTTGAAAATTAATAAAATTGTTCAAAAGTTTGATTCCTAGAGTATCGAATTCGAGAAAGCTACAAAAAAATCTATCTTTTTACTTGTCATTTCTTGTGAAAAACTTGAAATAGTTTATATTTTTTTATAGTATTATCATGAGCCTGCCCTCAATTTTTTTCCAAATTTATCCAAATCATAATGTCCAATAGTACGTTATGCCCAGTAAGTTATATGATGTCCAAAAAATATTATAAAACCAAATTCTACCAATTTTGGAAAATATTGTTTACATATAACATGTTTGAGATATGTTTATGAATAATATATTTACAATGCTATAAGCAAAAAATTAAAAAAAAAACATGTAAAATGCAAAATTTAACAAAACTTTGTTAGTTAATGTAAAAAAAATGAAAACAAGGAACAAAACTTACAAATTTTAGTTCTAGAAAATTTTCTGAAACTCCAAATTTTAATTAAATTTTTACAATTATATAACATCTTTGCGCGAGGATCAATTTTTGATTTCGAAAAACTTTATCATAATATGAAAATTAAATACCCCAAAAATACCATGAAAAAATCAATCAATAATCAATTTCCAGTTTAACCGATCCATTAAAATTTTTAACGAATAGCATTTCTTAAAGTTAGATTATATTCTAGATTATTTTTAAAATTTTAAAAATATTTGACCGTATCCGTATGATGAAACATTTTTTGATTTTTAAAAATGTAGTTTATTACACGGTATCTGCAGTTTTTCGAAATTTAACAATTTTTCACGATTTACAAAATTTATTAACATTATCTGAAATTCAACAAATTATTCGAATTTCATATAATTTACGACAATCGGGAGTATAATCCCAATTCTTTTTCAATTCATTTATACTTTCACAATAATAATTGCGAAAAAATCATGACAATTTATGTATAATAATTTTTCATAATTTTTCAATACTTCCAAGTTTTTGAAATTTTTTCATAAAATTAAAAAAAACCATACACTTTTCCAAAAAATATGATAATGATAACAATACCCAAAACTTGTGAACAACCTCTGTAATTCTTTGAATTACTCATAAAATTATCGACTATTTAGAAAATTTTCACAGTTTTTCAATTTTTTTAAAATTTTGGAACGTTGAACATAATACAAATTATTAAAAGGTGTAAGTTGATCTAAAATAATGAGAAAATTTGGACGTTAAATTGGATGGACATAAAAATCTTTGGTCATTGCCCAGAGAGAAATTTTTGGTTACAGCAACCATTCATTAAGTAAAATATGAGCCCACCAAAGTTTTGGGTAGTACAACCAAAACTTTAGGTATGATAACTAAATAATTGGTTATTGCAACCTAAGTGTCATTCATAAAAATTGAGTATAAGCTGCTACAACACAAGTTTTGGTTGTCATAGCCAAAGTTTTGGTTGTAGTACCAACAACTTTGGTGGGTCCATATTTTACTAAATCAATGGTTGCTGTAACTAAACGGTTTTTCTCCTTGCGATGTACAAAATTTATTAACATTATCTTAAATTCAACAAATTATTCAAATTTCATATAATTTATGATAATCTGGAGAATCATCCCAATGCTTTTTTATTTTCTTTATACTTTCACAATAATAATCGAAAAATATTCATTAAAATTTGTGTATAATGATTTTCTGTAAATTTTCGATACTTCCAAGTTTTTGAAATTTTCCATAAAATTAAAAAAAAACATACACTTTTACAAAAAATATGATAATGATAACAATACACACAACTTATGAACAACCTCTGTAATTTTTTGAATTACTCATAAAATTATCGACTATTTAAAAAATTTTCACAGTTTTTCAATTTTTTCAAATTTTGGAATGTTGAACATAATACAAACTATTCAAAGATTCAAATTAGACTAAAATAATAAGAAAGTTTGGACATTAAATTGTATGTACATATAAATCTTTAGTCATTACACGGGGAGAAATTTTTGGTTACAGCAACCATTCATTTAGTAAAATATGAGCCCGCCAAAGTTTTGGGTAGTACAACCAAAACTTCAGTTATGATAACCAAATAAATGGTTATTGCAACCTAAGTATCAATCATAAAAATTGAGTATTAGCTGCTACAACACAAGTTTTGGTTGTAGTACCAAAACTTTGGTGGGTCCATATTTTAATAAATCAATAGTTGCTGTAACCAAACCATTGCTCTATGTGCAAGAGTGCTAAAGACACTTTGAAGTTTTCATGTAATTTTTTTTCAAAATCCGATTTATGGAGGTAATACCTTTGTGTTTTTATTAGCTACTCGAGATGGAAATCAATTTCATTCCAAATTAAAATGAAAAAAAGGGCGGAAAAAATACAAAAAAAAATAAAAAAACGATGACGAAGCTGACTTTTCCCACGTTCATGACCGTGAAATAATGGGACGTTATAGAAATGGACGATCCATCGCGGAATTCGTCGTGGCAAGAACCAGGCTGCCCCAGGAAGCCAAGGCGCCGATGCCAAGGCCTCGTCCGACTCGGAAAACGTTCCCCAGGTTCAGGTACACTGACCTTGACCTTATCCCACAATTATCGTTAAATATCGTAGAACTGCGTAGAGCGCTTCGTCGTTTTCATCATTTTTTTTTTTACATTTTTTCAATCGATTATTTATTTTTTGCGAGTTCGTGGTTTAGCCATCGTATGTGTGTGAGTGCAAGAAGCGCGGGGGGGGGGGCGAGAGGCTCTCGGTAGGGAAATTCTTTATTTTGCTGCAGAGCAGTTTAAGTTGATTGATTTTTTTTAGAGCTGGAATAAATTATGATTCAAATAATATTCTGGGAGTGTTAGTGTAAAATGAATGAAAATTTGAATGTAATAATAAGTGTTTCTTGTTTTTTATTTGTATAAGAGCACCTTATTGTTTATAGTTTTTCATGTCGTTTTTCGCTCCCTGGATTTTTTCAGTCTATGCTTTTAATGGTTATTATTATATGTTTTTTGGCTTTTGGTTGCTTGAACAATATTTTTTTGGAAATATTTTTCGATCTTTGGTTTTTTTGTAAATGTTGATCATTTGAAGTTAATTTTAATTGAAGTATAATAAAAATAATACAAAAGCTATAAATATTATATTGATGCAATTATTATATTATATCATGTATCATATATTTGAAATTTTGTAATATATTACTATTCATGATTATTCGAAAAGTTAATGAACATTTATTTTTGTTTAATTTTTTTAGGGAACAAAAATTTGGTTTAATAGAGTACAAGGTTAAATATTTTTGAGAAAATAAAATAAACTATGTATTTGTTTTATTGAAAAATTACGTGTATTTTTTTCTATATTTTTGTTTAGTCAATTTTTAAGTATTTGAAATAATTTTATATTATTTTGAATTATTTGTTTAAAAAAACGTAATAATTTTGAAAATTCAAGAAATTTTTTTGGATATTAAAATCTAATTTTACGAGTAATTTTTACTAAGTTGTATAATATTTTTTAAAAAACTTGAAAAATTAATAATTTAATAATACCGAAAATGATTGATAATTAAACTTTTGATCTGGAACCATAGACTTACAAAATTTGGTTTCGTGGTGCAAAAGTTGAACTAATTTCGAAAAACAAAGCAATTAAAAAATAATTTTAATTTTATTCAATAATTTAAATAATATATATATATATAATAAGTAATATAAAATAACAATAATAATAATAATAATAATAATAATAATAATAATAATAAATCAATCTTTAATTCAAAAATAAAAAATAATAAGCAAAACAAAAAAATGAGCAATTAAAATGTTAAAAAAATCATGTATGTTTAAGCGTCCATTTTTTAATTTTTTTAGTTTTTGCAATATAAATTCAATAAATGATTGAACGTTGGTTGAATTTATTAGTAATAAAGTTAATTTTTTGGTATTGATTTAAACGATTCAAAAGGACTTAATAATTTCAATACTGAAAATATAAAGAAAAGTTTTCGCATCCAGGAAAACCTAACTTTTTGAATTATTTTCCCTAGTTTTAAAAATCAAAACATAAGAACATTAAAAAATTGAAATAAAAAAAAAGATATAATGCCAAATGAAACTTGTACATGTATAAAACAAAATGTAAAAAAAAAACACCGAAAATTCCTTGAATATTAATAAAACCAAAAATCAATCAAAATTCTCTGTGCAATTGACAAAATTATACTAACTTTCAATGTTCCTGAAGTTCCAAACGTTTGAAAATAAACGGAATTGAATAAAAATTGTTCTTATCACCTTTTATTGTAAAAGTAATAAATTTTTATCGAAATCAAACAAATAATATTCTAAGTTACTAACAATTTTTTACTTTTTTCTTGGGTGGAGTTGAAAAATCAATTCTTCATCATACCCGTTTATTTATTAAATGTTTGAAACTTCAGGCACATAACTTTCATTGAAAAAATGTTTCTATTTGGCTTTGGATGATCACTATAAATTATGAAAATAAAAAAGTATTATTTGAGAAACCAAAACTTTATTTTAATTTATATTAAATTAAATTAAATATATCAAATTAATTTAATTTTATTTTAATTAAAATTGTAAAAATCAAAGCGAAAATAACCAAAAATAAAAACTTTTCAGAAGAGCGTGTGAAAAACAGCGATTCACGAAATAGCTCAAAACCAAAAAAAAGTAGAAAAAAAAAAGATTTCGAAGAAAGGTCGGCGTTTTAAAATAGCATTATGTGTTGTAGGGCTCGTGTAGCAACTGCGGAATTGCTTGCAATAACGTTCGTGTGACACCAAAGGGACACGCGTGTCATAGCTGTTATCTGCATTGGAGGTCAGTCGGTTCACCCAAAAATTTGCACGATTTTTTCCCTCTTACAAAAGACTTATATAAAAAATAACAATAATGATAATGATAATACAAAACATTTAGGAAAAAAAGAGTATTTAAAAATTCATTTCTATTCCAAAGCAGCGGAAAATGCTTCTTTTCGTTAGAAAAGGGAAAAATTATTTTCGAGGCGAAAATGCGGGTTCGAAAGGAGTTAGAAATGGGTTTTTAGATACGGGATTTGTTGAAAGAGATTGTGGTTAGTTTTTGTCCGAAAGGGGACGTAAAATGTGAGGAATAATGAGGGATGTTGGCGTAGGCGAACGGGGTTAGCGCGGCCGTTGAGCTCGATGCCGGGTCGTTCGAACAAGCGAAAGCCTCCCCGTGGATTGGTCGTGAACCAGGACGATTTGGCAGCCTTGGCTGCCCAGCCAAACCAGGCCAACAACAGCTTGCAAACCATTGATTCCGAAATAGTTAGCCTCAGGCGACAAGTACGTCACGATTTTGACCGTGTGGATACATCGTTTTTTTTTTCTTTTTTTCCTTCAGTATCATTATTTTTGTTTACTACCCTTTTATTACTGCTTATTATTCGCTTTTTTCTGGTGAAAACGTGGTCTGGTATCTGGTTTTTGTTTTTCATGTGCATGTATTGTAGACGTGGTTGTTTGAGTAGTTTTGTGATTTTTGGAATTGGAGAAACTGCATGGTAGGTTTTTTTAGCGGGGGGGGGGGTGAATTTATGTACACTACCGTGCAAAAGTATAAGAATTTGATCATGGAAACTTATGCGCGAGTAACAGCAATTCAAATGTCAATTTTTTGTGAACATAAACTTTCGGGAAAAAGGTCATTCCAGATTCTCGATTCGGGAGATTGACTGGTAATCGTTTTTTTATTGTGTTAAACAGCATTTTATGATTGAATATTGTATAAAAACTACACGGGAAAAACAATATGGTTGTCACAACCTCATAAATAGTAACATTTGCCCCAACTATTTTCATGGTAAAGACAATCTCATTTGTGGTTAGTGCAACAGCATAAAAAGTTACTGCAATTTTTTTGAAGCTTGTAGTAACTTTTAATGTGGTTGCACCAACCAAAAATGAGGTTGTGACAACCATATTGTTTTTTCCATGTACACGGAGATAAATTTTTGGTTACAGCAACCATTCATTTAGTAAAATATGAGCCTACCAAAGTTTTAGGTAGTAGAACCAAAACACAGTATCTGTAATTTTTCGGAACTTAAAAATTTTTCACGATGTACATAATTATTAACCTTATCTGAAATTCAACAAATTATTCGAATTTCATGTAATTCACGACAATCTGGAGAATTATCCCGATGCTTTTTCATTTTCTTTATACTTTCACAATAACAATCGCAAAAAATTCATTAAAATTTGTGTATAATAATTTTTCGTAGTTTTTTAACACTTCCCAGTTTTTGAAATTTTTTCATAAAATGAAAAAAAAAACCATACAATTTACCAAAAAATATGATAATGATAACAGTATACAAAACTCATGGACCATCTCTGTAATTCTTTGAATTACGTATAAAATTATCGACTATTTAGAAAATTTTCACAGTTTTTCAATTTTCACAAAATTTTGGAATGTTGAACATAATACACAAACTATTCAAAAATTCAAGTTAGACTAAAATAATAAGAACATTTGGACATTAAATTGGATGGACATAGAAATCTTTGGTCATTGCTCGGAGAGAAATTTTTGGTCACAGGAACCATTCATTTAGTAAAATATGAGCCTACCAAAGTTTTGGGTAGTACAACTAAAATTTCAGGTATGATAACCAAATAAATGGTTGTTGCAACCTAATTATTAGTTATAAAAATTGAGGATTAGTTGCTATAACGAAAGTTTTGGTTGTCGTAACCAAAGTTTTGGTTGTAGTACCCAAAACTTTGGTGGGTCCATATTTTACTGAATCAATGGTTGCCATAGCCAAACCATTTTTCTCCGTGTAGATAATAGACTATTTTGTTATGATTGTATGTATGAAAATATTTGAAAATATCGAATAATATATGCGCTTATTTATTTAAATATATCTTTTAAAAATTAATAAATATCAGTCAATATAAATAAATATTTCATAAAAATTAATTATTTATTTATTTTACAACGCAAAAATGATGCTACTTGAAAATAAAAATGTTTGGTTCCTTTATAATTTCATCATTTTAATTAATGATAATTAGCTCATTTATTGCAAGTGTATGTAAATCATGGCAAGAAAGTCTATTTTATGTTTCATATACAAGACTCGATAATAAAATGCTGTTGAACACAATAAAAAACAACTAGAAACTCAAAAAATAGTTTTTTTCGATGATGTCCTTATACTTTTGTACGGTAGTGTAGTTTAATTGCACTCTAAAAAATCAATCTTATTTCAAGATGCAAGAAAATTAAGGGACGACTTGAAACTCGAAAAGTATCTTGAATTTAGTCCATTTTCATATTTGTTTTCAAGCAAGCAAGTCTTGAATCAAAAATGGTTTACTCAAATTATGTTGAATCTCCTTAATTTAAGGGGGGAACACCGTGTAAAAGTTTGAAAAAATCGAAATTTTTTTTATTTTTTTATTCAAGTGCAAATATATTCAGGATTACGCACAAAAAAT